>DWDT01001232.1:0-16590 GCA_018245595.1 Microceris scylla | reverse complement strand
CCACTGCCAGCCAATTTGCGTATATCGTCACTCCACCTAGCTGCCGGCCGTCCTACGCTACGTCTGCCAAGCCGTGATCTCCACTCCAGAACACGTCTACTCCAGCGGCTATCGATTCTGCGACAGATGTGACCTGCCCACTGCTACTTCAGCTTGCTAATCCTTTAGGCTATGTCGATAACTTTGGTTCTCTGTCGGATCGCCTCGTTTCTGATGCGATCCTTCAGAGAGGCACCGAGCATGACCTTATAATGAATAAACTATCTAGATTTAAACTAATGTATCGCGTTTTAATATTGGTGACATTCACATAACATATTTTTCGGGGATCTTTGCCAAAAAAGTATCGAAATCGCGGCGACATTTTCGTTATCGACAGTATCGTTTTCGGCAGTAATAACGCTAGGAAATAAATTGTCAGTAAATCGCCCCGTTCAGAAATCGGCTACATTAACGCACTACTATTTAAGGCGTTCGGACCGCACAATACGAAACGATACCATCAAGGGTCACGCGGCGCGATACGTACGGTAACATTGAAATAAAATATGAAAAATTACTTATTCAACAAACCTTCGATGCCGAAATTTAGCGACTTTAGATCCCACATTAAGATTCCTGTCTTGTGGGAAACTAGCATCCAACCTCTCGTAAATTTCATTGTCACATTGGAACGCGGAAAATTATCGATAGAAATAAGATTTATTCGCATTGTCTGTCTGTACGTGTTGATCTTTAGTTAGTGAAGTCTTTGTATGTGTGTGTTCAAGTCTATGTATGTATTTGAATGTGTGTGTTTTCGGTAGTCGCGTTGCGACTGGCGCCAGTCGCCGTGACGTTGGACCGTGGCCCGGGAGTTTGTTTACAGAATACACTATGCCAAAAATGTTAAAATGTATGTTGTGTAGAAGAATAAACAGAAATCTTTTTTTTTTCAAATAAATTACAAGACGTTCTACAGTCGAAATTCATTTCATTCGTTTAGCCGAGAACGATCATTATAAATTAGATAATTCATTTGAGGATTTCAGATTATTTTTACAAAAGCATAGTACAATCATTCAATCATCTAGGAGGCTGTTTTAGTGTCCATGCCTACAGTATAATTTAAATATAAGACTGATGGAATATCAAACGCTGACAAACTGTGAGGGAAACAAAAACGAGGGAACTTTCTGCCATTGAGGTGTATTATGCATAGAAAATATAAATACATTTTTTGACTTCCATTATTATTGATGTGAATAAAAATGTCATGAGGAAATGGAACTGTAAAAAATGCATACAAAATTGACAAAAATCAATATTTTGCTATTGATGAAAAAAGGTCGATATTATGAAAACAGCTGATTGATATCTTTTGTCATTTTATCGGTTTGACCTAAAAAGTCAGTCGCATCAATGTTCGCCGCCACCGCAACTCTTTTCATAAAAAGCGATCGCTCGGATCTTCCATGAATCTGCAAGTTACTCTCGTTTTTCTTGCTGTAGAGATATTTGAAAATTAACTGTTTCGGTTCAAATATTTACTGAATATTTTTTTTATATCCACCCCGGCGTCTGCTGGTTAAAGCTGTATTATTACCTATAAGATGTTAAAAATAGTACACATATAAAAACATCATACAATGAGTAACGATAGATTTCATTAAACCATGCCTTTTCGTTTTACGTATCTGCCGCGTCCGTACTGGAGCAGCCTGGTACAATATACACCAAGTGTATTTCGCACTCGTCCATACCAACAAAATCGATCACAGACATGACGTTATAAAACTCAATGCCTTCTCTCCGATTCTAGTTTTTATTAACGAGCAAATTTCTTGCTTTCACCGTTAATTAGGATGCTCGTCGCGGGGCCCAATTACGGAATTATGAGCTCTAAATGCCATTTAACCTACATATGCACGACTAGCCACTATACAAACATTGTTTAACTCTCGATTTCTTCTATCGCTAACTGGCTTCGCCCCGCGGCGTTGCATACTGCGCGTTTCTTTTCGAATGTAACCTCAAAATTGCGACATAAAAAAAAACTATTCACATGTGCACTGTCGTATATTTTGTAAAGCTTAAACGATTTTAGTAAGTAGAATAACGCGATTCTAATATGTATTGAATAAACTTGTAGAGCTTTCATACTTAACGCATTAGAACTTTCTTGGAATCTTATGTGAAAATCCATAAGTGTGAAACATTAATTGTTTTGTACCATACACACTGCTCGTTAGCTATAATAATATGTTCTACAACTACAAGAATGTATTACCATTATCGTCATCATTCAAAAGTAGTAAAACTTTCTGCATTTAATTTCGTATTGAAAGTGTTCGAAGAAAGAAAACTATGAAAAAATACGGAAATATATATTTATCACACAACATAATATATTGCAGTGTTTAATTCGAAGTGCAATCGTAATAAACCTAGGCACTTAGCTAAACCTACACGCGCCGCTTCCCCCGGGAGACGCCGGCGTGGCGGGGGCGTGCCTCGGGCGTGCTGCCCGCACCGTTGCATTATGTTGTCTGTCCGCGGTCGTCGTGCGCGGAGACGTGCCGAACGAAAGTAAACGTCTCACGGTAACGTAGTGACCGAACAGGCGAGCCGCGTGGGATGACACTCATTTGTGTTTGTACAGACATTAATTCAAAATTATTTATTGGTTCATTTTCAGATCGACTTAATTTTGTACACGCTAGTACACAATAATACATGCGACAGATCGACTGAAGCGAACTCCTTAAAAACTTTTCTACTGTATAAAATGTGCTGTAGTAACATAACTAAAGACCGATTAATTAAAACCAGACAAATACAAAAAGAGTGCTTAATAATTAAACAAAGATAGCCATAGATGAGAGAATGGTAGCACAAAAGTCATTAATTATAAATATTTTGTATGAAAGTGGTTATAACAATGATTTACATATTGTCTTCTTACACAACATCAGACGATATTAAAGTATACTTCGCGTTAAGTGATCTATTAATACCGCGAAGTAGCCTTAAATGTGGATCACTCAGTTGAGCCACATAAAAAGTAGCCATCGATGAGATCATTTTGTGAAGCGCTCAGAAGTATACTAGAAGATTTATCTGCACATGTATATATATTTACGTACATATTATAGGAAGCTTAAAAAAATCTGAAATAAGATTCGTACACGCAATAATTACACGTCACTATTATACAGGGCATATTGATAAAAAAAACATAGGTATCTATTTCGTGATTTCAATTAAAAAAGACAACAATCTAGTGAGTTCATTGATACCATAAACCGACAATTAAATATTTAGTCATCCTTAAATATACACTGTATAAGTTGGTGCCTACAAAATTATTAATTGTTGACACTTACATTTGGAGTACAATAGTATAATTTTCAATGTTAATCGTGCGTATCGAAAACATGTACTTTAAAATCTCCTATATTGATCTTATAACTCAGTGGCTTGGTTTAATTTTTTTAATGTCGCAAAAAGCATTATATTAAAATAGATCGTAGATTCGTCACGTACACACACACGCACATATTTGATTAATCTAGATTGATCTTCACAACTTGTTCTCTCTAGTCTTATCTGCACTGTCACATCCACCCACCACAGTAAAAGAGCACACAACTTATGCCTCACCAATTTCAAGAAAGAAATCCTTTCCATACCGGTTTGGAAATAGTGGGATATTTGTTTTAAGTTCCAAAACATAGGTCATCCGATATATCTATATAAAAAAAAACAAGAATCTAATTAAATTTTATTAGGTCACTTTCTGCTTAGGTCATATTATGCTGAGGTAGACGTCACCTGGAATATACGTACAAAAAACGTTCCATTCATCCACATTCTACCCTACATAATGTAGAGGTTTTTTTTTCTACTTTGTCGTACGTTGAAACGAGTCTTGGCTCCGTCCATGACTGTACGCTCTGTCAAGTTTTGCATTATATGTAGATATATGTATGAAAAAAGAGCAAAATAACCCAGATTCATAGTTCTGCCCGCATCAGATGTGTACAAATGCAAGCCTCTAGCTAAGAGGCACGCGAGCGAGCTCCATACTAAAAATGAAAAAACTTGGCCCGAACCGACCCGCTTTTCATTAACCCAATTCGTTTGCGACTCTGTGACACAAAACCTGAAATTACCGCAATGTCTTGCTCGTTTTAAAGCGCCTTGTACTTTCATGTAGAAAATGGATCTTATACGACACAACCTCAGTACAATTGTAGTCCCCAGGGATCTATGTGTCATATAGAAAAGAGTCTAAAAATATCTGCGTATGTTCGTACGTGAATATAACAGATCGCGATTGTCGAAACGCGTATTTTCCACTAGTATCATGATTTCGTGTATCAGTATGAATAGGTTTTGATACTAACTGCATGCAGTGATATTCCGGTCTTCGTATTGAACTTCGGTAGCTGATGGGTTGTGTCTACCGCTTTCAACTAACTTTCAGCGGAGTTACATTTTAAAATTCGATATATTATTAACATTAAATTGTTGCAGTAAAGAAATATGTACGTGTATATTATGCTCCCTAAATACAAGAAGTTTATCTCTAGTCAGCTCGCTCACTGACCGTAACTGTAACCCACATTCGGCAGTAGCTCGCTGATTAATGACGCGTTATAGCCCAATGATGACGACATTGTGTGTTGCGGCATTTGTTGTATTTTCGCAGTCTCCAGGCAAAATAACTTTAAGTTTGCACTGCTGCTGCACGTATTATATTGATTGGGCAAAATTGCCTTTTAGTATCGTGGAGTTTCGAAGCTAGCAATTTTTTTTTTCATTACTAATTGTTTCTGATGATTTCGAAGCAATAGTCAGTCAGCCAATAGCAGTGTTCAAAATAAGTGTAAATTTCACACATTCAATATATAGTACTTTGGTAATAATTATCGCTCATTGTCAGAGGATACTTGTGTCGAACAGTGGAACAATAAAGGCTCAAAAACCTTTGTCCCTAATGATCCATACACTATCCTTAATCATCCGAAACAAGTTTCTAACGGCACCGTCGGACGAGACGCGCCTGACTCAGTGGTGTTGTTGTTCTATGCGTTTTGGCGAGATAATGTCTGTAATTAGGGGGTGAAAGCCACTCGCTTTGTGTCAGATCCGTGAACGTTCAGTTCACACGAAACTTTAATGGGTAGTTAGCAACATATATGTATGTATGTATATATACGTAGGTACGTGAAAAGAGATATATGACTTTGATATATTGGAGTTGACTGTGTTTTTTTAATTTATTTCAAAAACCTCACTACGACTTGATGTATAGATATTAAGACATTCTGAAATTATTTATTAGGCTCACACACGTCTTTAGTATTCATAATATATTACGTACGTAGTTGACAAGATTTTCATTATGTAAAAAAGGTCATTGAACGTCTCTCGAGAATGAAGTATACCTAACTCGTCTCTCTGCGAATTCTTAAAATATGTTTTAAATTGAATACCTACCGCTCGTGGTGATCTTCATATTCTACCGTTGCGTTACCAGTTAAAGTTGATTGAAAAAAATGTACACTTTGTGAGCTACGTACCGTTCGAAGCACGCACTGATAAACGTTCATAACGCCCACGTATTATAAATTTCAATTCCTCAGCAGACGTCTCGGTTAAAAACGACAAATTAATAACATGGCATCTAATAAGGGCACTTCGACACAATCGAACTTCTTTAGCCCGTCTAAGTACTTTTGTAGAAAAAAAGCACTTCACGTGTTGTGGTACGTGGCAATAAAAATACATTTAGTATTCGATGTTAATGTTTACGTAATAATTAAACACAATGGGCGGAGAGTACAACAATGAACACGGTCGTAAAATCCGTTTTATGAGCGTGCGTCGTACGGTATTGAGTGGAGGCGGAGGTGTTGGTGAAAACGCGGATGAAACGTGTGCTACAAGTGTATATCTTCGCTCGGTTATCGGGGTGTTTGAACGATAACTGCATTATTTATAGAGAAAATAATGACGGAACAGTTTTACGCGGTTAGGAATTGGCAGATGTTTCAGCGTAAAAATGAAAAATACACACACATATCTACAAGTGCACGTACGCTCGCACGCGCACATGCTCCGTCACGGCTGCGGAACGTGGAGCGTAAAAAACGTGCCCGAAGATCGATGCGATCTATTCGCATCGACGGGCGGCGATGATCGTCTGTCTAGTTTATATTACGTCGTTAGAGCGGCGCGTGCGCCGGCGCCGCGAAAGTATATTCGGGCGTACAACACACATCAAAGAGGAAAAGCCAAAAGCTCTACGAAATGTTGATTTCTTGTTGATATGCGCAATTTTAAACAGCCAAGAGATTGATTGAATCGGAATGGAACGCGCGATTCCCGCAATAGCAAACTAATATTACCGAATTGATATCGAAGTGTAATGGACATTCGGGCGGATTATGGTGTTTTTGAAGTGATTCGGAGAAAACTTGTTAGGACATGAAATTGCCCGTGGGACACTTGGAGCGTCTTAATGAAAGCTTTTTTGTTAATTAACTTTAGGTTTTCATCACCTAATTAAGATTTACTAAACTCATTGCACTCACTGGGTACCTAGTTGATTTAGAGGTTGGTAACCGAGAATACTGGATAGAGGTTTTGGATTCGATTCCGACTCAAAAAAATATTTAAGTGTTGACATGAGTGTCTATTTTGCATCAAGTACAACATTTAGGACGATCTGCTGTGTGATCGCTATATGACACTAATCCTGCCTTACGTGAGATGAGACGGCCGTGTGGGAGTCATCCTAAGATATTTATGTATTATGAGTATGTACTCTAAACATTTACTTCAGAAAAGTTGTTTCTATTGATTAATAAATGTAAGAGAGTATTAACCGGTACGGTGTGTGCGCAGAGCCCCGGCGCGGCGGCGGGCGCGGGCGGCGGCGCGGCCGCGGCGGCCGACAGCGGGTCGCGCGACGCGCTCGACGTGCGCTACTCGCTGGCCGCGCTCGCCGACGACTACACCAAGCGCAAGCACGTCGTGCGCGTCACCACCGCCGCCGGAGCCGAGCTGCTGCTGCAGGTACGTGTGACAACATTTTATTATACATCGTCACCAACGGTCTGTTAAACTCCACTGCTGGACGTAGTCTTCACTTGAGAGTCTTGAGGGACTGGTGCTCATAATCGCTATATTAGCCATGCAGGTTGGGGAACGCAGAGCACAGCTGTTCGTACTGCCCACATTGTATTATACATATAGTCATATACGTAAATTTAAGGTGTTCAGCAAAAATTCCGCGGATTTTACCCAGTGACATATAAAAATATTCATTATTTTAGCCTTAGCCGTATAAATGATTTGTTCATATAGTGCATGCGACGCAGTTCTTTATCCTCTAATATGTATAGACACTTTCGAACATTTCGGCTTAGCGATGATTCGACGAAGTTGTTTTGCATAATATAAAAGAAGATTAAAGTAACAATAATAAATGATTAAAGGCTGACGGAGCGGCGGACGCTCAGAGATGGTTAGCGGCACTAAGAAGGCACTCAGCAGAGCCCCCGCCGGCAGAGCCCGCGCCCGCGCAGCTCGCGACACAGCCGACGACGCCGGTGCCCACCGCCGCGGCGCAGGTCGAGTGCCCCTCGCCACTGCCACCGCAGAGGAGCAAAAAGATCGGCAGAAACAGATCACCCACTGGGAAGGAACCAGGTAAAGGAACTACAAACACCTCAGGATACATTGACATCGTCTGTTAATTTATATATATACGTACTACATGTTACTGTAGCCATTCACACCTTTAATTATTCAATGCACTAGGAACGTGTGACGAAGGAATGTTATAAAAAGTGTGACGTGTTGCAGGTCCACCGACGCCAACATTGCCGTCGTCGCCTAAGAACAAGACGTGGAAGGGGCGCATGGCGAAGCAGCTGCGGCGCATGCACGGCGGCACGGCCAGCGCCGCGCCCGCCGCCGCCACGGGCTGGCTGGGCGCGCCGCTCGAGCGCTGCCCCGCCGACCCCGACCACCCGCTCGTGCCGCGCGCCGTCACCCTGCCCGCCAACGCTGTCGAGGTCTGTTGCTCCTTTACACTCAGGCTGTTTCTACAACATTTATCTCTACTTTAGAGCCACTTGCCCCATAGAGTTATAATACATTAGTATTATTTATGTTGCGAACAAAATAGAACTGTTATTGAATTGTTCATAATATCGTTTTGCGACATAAAATTAGAATAACAGTACTTATTGCGATATCGCTTTACGACATTTTACTATGGAAGTTTGTGGACATATTGAATGACGTAATGTATCGTTCGGTTGCAGGCGTACGGACTGCGCACGGTGGGCGTGTACCGCGTGCCCGGCAACGCGGCCGGCGTGGCGGCGCTGGCGGCGGCGCTGGACCGCGGCGCGCCGCCCGCCGAGCCCGACGCGCGCTGGGCCGACGTGCACGTGGCTTCCAGCCTGCTCAAGGCCTACCTGCGCCGCCTGCCCGACCCGCTGCTCACCGCCCACCTCTACCCTGCATTCATAGGTACTCTCACATGTAAAAATCGTACAAATATACGATATTGTAGTAAATTAGGTGCAGAAATTGTTGCATGCACAAAAAAAATGTCGCCCCGTATTTATTAGTTAATAATATTCTGGTAAAATAGTTCTATCAAAAATTAGCAATATTTAGATCGTGCTGGATTTCGTACCTCGTACTTTCTTTTCCAAAGATTCGGTTCACACTATTTGCACTATTAAAACCGGTATTGACTTTTCAAGACCACAACCAATAAATTAAACTATGCAAGTTTACATGGGTTTCTGCTGTAAACCAATTTGAAAGACGAGTATCGATCGTGAAGGAGCCGGTGGGTAACGTAGAGCGTGCCGTGTCCCCAGCGGCGGACCGGTCGGCGGAGCGCGCGCGCGAGCTGCGGCGGCTGGTGCACGCGCTGCCCGACGCGCACTACGAGACGCTCAAGTACCTCATCCAGCACCTGCGCCGCGTCGTCGCGCACTCCGCCTACAACAAGATGGAGGCGCGCAACATCGCCATCGTCTTCGGGCCCACGCTCGTGCGCGCCGCCAGCGACGACATGCTGGCCATGGTCAACGACATGTCCAGCCAGTGCCGCATCATCGAGTCCTTCCTCACACATGTCAGTGCGCTCTCCTTTTATATGATTTGCGTTTGAAGGACGCGCTCATGAGATCGGACCGCGTGCTAAAGTCGGGCTACGTTTTCAGTACGAGTGGTACTTCGAGGAGGAGGAGGGCGAACCGCCCGTGGAGCCGGTGGCGGCGGCCGACGACGCGGGACCCGCTCCCGCGCCCTCGCGCGACCTCCTTATACACAACGTCAAGAAGATGGAAGGTGAGCCTCGTCCCCGTCCACTATCACTGTGTACATATGACTATAACAGAATCTGCGATATCCTGATCGTGTTCCGCGAAAGCTATCGATAAAGTGAACCACGGTGTCGCCCGCAGGCAAGGACGTGTCGACGCGCGACATCGTGTCGTCCATCATCTCGGCCGCCAACCGCAAGATCCAGCGCAAGCCGCGCGCCAAGCCCGCCGCCGACAAAAAGTGGGCGGAGAGCGGCAAGCCCGCCGCCTCGCCGCCTTCGCCGCCCTCGCCGCCCTCACCAGCGCCCTCGCCGCCCGCCTCGCCGCTCACCTCCCCGCCGCCGCACCTCACCACGTCGCTGGCCGAGTACGACGGCCTGCCGCACCAATTCGTCCGCCACCACGACGCCGCCAATAAGTAAGCATGCCCTTCGATAGAATCGAAGCGAACATATTTTGGTCAATTCAGAAGTTATTATTAAGTTGTAACAAAACTTCAATAGACAATTCTCGACCAACAATTCACAAGTCAATATACATCAACTGTAAGATGCTCAACATGTATTCAGACATTTCGCCTTTAATAACTGTAATAATCGTTAGCGATTTATAACACAATCGATATTAATAATCGCATTACTCCTTCATACATTTTTAATTAAAGAGACTGGGAAAGAAAATAATAATAGCTAACTACTTAACACGATTAAAATTTTCCTTCTTTTTCAATTATAGAACTCCCTGTATTCAATTCGAGTAATGAAAATATAATAGACAGTTTTATTTCCTTACAAATAAATGTAAGCGTGCGCTCACACTTTACGGTCTACTGAAACGGTTTTCGTACACGGTTTCCACTGGCATACTGAAGCGTAACAGTTGTATTCACACCGATCGCACACCTGATACAGTTTAAAAACTGATTGGAGGTCGACGTGAATAGTATACAATTGGGCAGTAGAAGGTACACGTAGAGCGGTATGCCGTAACCGTGTCCGTAAACCGAGGCAGCAGAGCGTGAGGTGCGGCCGCTCGCGGCGAGGTGTGTACTAACGGCGGCTGCCCGCAGGGCGGCGGGCGAGCCGCGCGCGCCGCTGCACGCCTTCTCCATCGACGGTACGTCGCCTTTACTCTACACTACCTTACTCGCTTGTGGGGACGTCACCGAACGTACCATCCGCTTGCGGGCCCCCTTTATCATTCCCTCGCCTTGACTACTCAAAATTAAACAAAAAACCAAGGAAAACCCAAAGAAACCAGATAAAATCAGATCTGTTACAGTTCGCAAGTGAGAGAATGATGAAGTAGGCCGGTATGCTATTGTTATTACTGTCCGACCGAAACTAGATTTTTAGTCGCAGTCTAAAATGTTATCCATTGATTTTTCGACCCCTTGTCTATAAAGTATAAATTTCAATGAAGGTTTAGAAAGGCTAATTATTTTACCTTGAAATTTGATTTTTACTTTTACAGTTTATTCGATCAAAGTAAATAAAATAAAGGTATTTAAAAAAAAAAAACATTTTTGGGACTATTGTATGCCTAAAAGATTATGTACAAAATAAGATACAGCCAAATGGGGGGCAAATCTTAGTTTCGGCTAACTCAAAGTTCCGGTCAAATTGCAATTTTGGGCCACTTTGTTTCCAAAACCAAAACAGGACTTGGCCGAAACCGAAACTAAATGTTCGGTCGGACACAAGCTATTATTGTAGTATAAAATATTGGCTCGATACAATAAAGGTGGCTATTTGCTCCATTAGGTGTGCAGTACTGAAGTGAGAGAGTAGACAGCGATCCTTTGTTGTGTCCACCTTGAAAGGTATAGGAATGTGAGCGTGCGTGTTGCAAGTGTGTGCCCCGGGGCTTGTTTATGTTCCTTCGCGAGAGTAGCGGGACGCGGCACTTCCATTTCCTTTGCGTTTCACTCGAGTGCCGCTCTCGATACCTTCGGGTCGCATTTTGGTGTGCTTTCCAAACCACTCATTCGGTGGCTAAAACTTGTCGATCGATGTTACCTCTTTGTCTTTTATTCTGTAGAATGGATATTTCGATTCATTCGCTTTTAACTTTATTGCTAATTCTTTCAATCAGACTTAAAAAGTATATTATCCACCACCTAAATGCGAGTCGCCAGCGAACGTAAACAAAGTAATAAAAATCATAAACGACTAACGCTTTCAACCGGCGGCTGCTGACTGATCGGGCACGGCTTGATACGCTCGTGCATCGTCAAGAGTAGGTCGACCTCGCATACTTCACAATGTACATATTTAATCATGTCATCCATTCATCACCGTACTCGTATCGCACGCGACGCGACCGAACTCCTAACGCTTACGTACTCGTGTCGAAATCTCTCCTCGCCTTCGTCCCGCTAACGAGTCGTCTCATCGCAGGAACCGGCGACTTGGTGTCCTCCCTCACGAGCACATTCGACCAGAAGCTGCGCACGCTGAACAACTCGTCGCCCCTCGACGACGGTAGCATCCCGTACGCGGACGAGTGCCAGGACGACAACGACGAGAGCAAGTCCAGCGGCGGCAGCCCGTCCGACGGCAGCGACGAGCGCGTCTCGCCCGCCGCCCGCGCGCACGAGCTCAAGGCGGCCTGGCTGGCGCGCGACCACCGCCGCAGCAGCTCCAGCAGCGACGAGCCCGCCGCCGCCGCCGCCTGGCCGCGCCCGCGCCCGCCGCCCGACGCCGACGACTCCGAGAAGGAGAACTGCGCCGAGCGGCCCGCCGAGTGCGCCAAGCGGCACAGCGGCGCGCCCGACGCCGCGCCCGACGACGGCGCCAAGCTCAAGCGCTCCTCCTCGCTCAGCCGCGATGGCGAGCGCGCCGCCGAACGAGCCGCCGACCGCGCCACCGAGCGGCCCGCCGAGCGGCTCGCCGAGCGGCCCGGCTCGCGCGTGCTGCGCTCCGAGAGCCTCAACTGCCGCGCCGAGTCGCCGGTGCGGCGCGGCGAGCGGCGGCGCGAGGCGGCCAGCAGCCGCTCCACCAAGCTGAAGCGCAAGAACGGCATGCCGGAGCGCGGCATCAAGCGGCGGCACACGGTGGGCGGCACGAAGGACTTCGACAAGGACGGCTGGGCGGCGCGCCACACGCGCACGTCGTCGCCCGACCTGACGGCGGCGGGCGGCTGGCCGCCGGCGCTGGTGCCGCCGCCGCGCCCGCCGCTCGAGTCGCACGTGTGAGGCCGCGAGAGAGGCTATTATTTTGATTCGATTCAATTGACTGAATAGTTAATAGGTCACAAGTATCTAAAATTGTATACACCGATTATAATACTCAGGTCGTTACCGGCGGATCGATTTTGTTATTCGTGCATTTAACCCTTTCGCTCACTCCCCTCGTCGTAGCCGAGACTCCATCGAAAAATTTAGATTAATATGATTAAATATAATTATGTAAACGTATGTATAATACGAGGCGAAAGTGATTCTTCCAAATTTACTACGAATCGAGCAGTGCAATAGTTATTAATGTTAATATAAAGATGACAGGGATTATTTAACAGAGGTTACGAAAAAATCGATTTATTAGTGAAAATAAAATGGAACTTAGCTCACTAAATAATGCCAAAGAGAGATAAGGAAGCTGACAAACTAAGAAGGTGCTCGCGCAGAGCGGCGGGCGGCGGAGTGTTGCTGCCTACACTGTCTACACTGAGACCAGTCAGAGTTCCACAAATCTACATTATTTGTTTGTAGTACGACTCCCCTTGTAGGTACTGAACTACTATTTACGGAGTTACCGTGGGACTCGATTTGACGTTCATGAGGAGTGCAAATGATACAGCATAATATATTAATAAAGTTAGCGCTACTAGTTTGTAGGTTGTAGGACAATGGAGCGTATAGATATGACGCCCGAGGGCTAATGCGTAGTGTGGTAAGGTAGTGGTCGCCTACGACCACTCTGGAACACCAGGTAGTTTTAAGGTATATCATATAAGGACTATAATAGGTAGGCACTCTTGGAGTTTACAACGATAGACTATATCGTAATAATAATAATGAGCATACATCACCTACTTGCCTTCGCAATAGAATTAGAGGAATCGAATTATGCACAATTCTCGATGGTTTATAGATAATTTGAATTGTGAATTGAAGTTACCTTGTAGCGTTTCGTTCGGAAAACTGTGCGTGTGTGGAAGCTAGGTTTATAGGACGTGCGAGAGGGCGCGGCCGCGGCGCGCGACGTCACACTCATGCAGTGATAATAATGAAAGTGATCCCTTTAGCTTTGTAAAAATTGTACATTTCTTTTATCATTAATTTATATTAAATTTGTTATCGTAGCTTTGTTGAATGCAATTATTTTTTATTGTTTTGTTTATCAAAGAAAAGTATTTTAGGCTAAATTCGATTGTTATTTATTTGCGAAAGCTGTAAAACGTGATTCGGCACGGTATTTTTTGGAAAAATAAAACGTGAACCTTGTAAATACTCGGCGGCCGCAAAATGATGTTTTAGACTTTCGTTGATTGACTTTTTATTTTGAAATTTATTGTACCATCCTTACGTTAAGACGATCTCAAGTTTGTTGAATGTTTGCAAAGCGTTCCTTTTGAAGTTTTATTTGTAAATATATCATTTAATGTAGGAACAGTGAATTTACTAATTTTACTACATCATATTGTACGTAGAAGGTAGTTGACGGACAGCTGCGGGCGGCGCCGCGCCGGGTGACGTCACGTGCCGTGACGTCACGTCTCGTGACGTCACAGGCCCCGCCCCGCGGCCGGCGGGCGCCGCGTCCGCGAGACATTTGTATTCAATTATTCTATTCATGCTCTTCGTGTAATCAGCTATAAAATTCAAATAATAGTTAAACACCTTAAAGACATTTTGCAAATATGGTTCTTACCAGATTTACAATATTTGTCATTGTGTATATTTTGGAGAAATGAAAATAAAATATTGAATCAATTTATAAAGTTGTATGATTTTACCTGACCCCGTCATTCACCCATTCAAGTTTTCTCTTACATAATCTACCAAATAATATTGTTATATAACTTTCTTCTGGAGATGCAGATGCACATGTACGGAAGAGGCACGTCGTACACACACAACAAAAAGAAATAGTTTACCAAAACCTTGTACACATTCTACATTAAATCTTAAAATGACCATTATGAAGTAAGTCAAATATCGCCTGAACATTACTTCCAAAAAGGAATCCAAATGGCGCCTAAAAATGTTATGTAAACAATTTTAGCACAGGGTTACTATAATTATTGTATTTCATTAATTCGATCAGAAATGGATATTATTTGATAACAACAAGGTTACTTAATAACGTTTATGTCAAATATATGTATATGATAAAATTGTATAATAAAAAATAATAATCGACTGTATGTAATAATCGACTGCCTTGTTGGTCGACTCGATCAGGAAGTCCTGGGTTCAAATCTCGGTCGGGTACTATTGTAATTTTCTAATTTAGAATGTTTAGTAATGACTGCGAGTTTCGAACAGTGCCCGGTGTATGGCAATAGGCTCACCACATATTCCACGAGACGCAAACTAACTGATGAAACATGGAAGTGTATTACACTGCTGTGGCTACCCCTTCGGGGATTACAGGCCTCATGTTACGTATACTTATTAAAAATACAAAAAAAAAAGTTCTTCACCAATGGTTACGGGTATGATTTTGAACAGTTCCGTCAATGTTAATGGCGGCCGAGGTATGTTTAACGTATGTTTGGCAGACGAAAATTCAGTCATTTCGGGCTAAAGATAACTGCAACCTAAACCAAGATTATAATCCTGATTTACCTTCATAAATGATTATTGGTGAAAATCAGTTCAATCAATGAAAATCTCGTTCGACACTGATAAAAATATTCCACATTCATAACTATTGTCATTTTATTTCATTTTGCTATAACAGTAGTAAACGAAATTTAAAAAAAAACACAAATCCATACAACTACTACATTTATTCGGTTACATCGTGAGTACATCAATATTCTATCCCTATACACTGCAGTGACCAATATAAATAAAGCCAAATTATACACCAAAGCAGTTGTACCCATTTCAATTTGTTTACGTGCTAACATATAAAGAAATATATAAATAATTCACTTACCGTTACACGTATATACTTTCTAATTATTTAAATAATACTTTTTGAACTAAATACAAAAATAAAAAGTTCCTTTCTGTGCCATTTGTACTGTGTCGCGGCAGCCGTGGCTAAATACGTTTACATTTTCATTATTGGAATGAGCATAACTATTTACACCGGAGTCTTTGCTAATTTGATAACGCGCGACGCTAACATATGATTGTATATTATCCTTGTCTCAACTAATCGACGGGTCCTACGTATACCGGCGTAAATGCCGCTTCGGGATTTTTCCAATAATTAGCGCATTACTTTATTATAACTCTGTTCTATCATATAAATTAATAAAAAATGATTTTTTTTTGCCAATTCCAAAGTTAAAATTAGACATGTAGGTGAATACCTACGCCTATATCGTTCCCGAACATAGGCGAACAAATAAACACGTCGAAGCCGGGGAGGCCTGTACTCAGTATTGCTTACGAGCGCGTACGGACAGTTGCTTTGACGCGTCTTTTTATATTGTTTAAAAAAACGAAACTAGGTCTTACCAATTATGAATCGTAGCAAGTAAACAAATAAAAGGTTGTCAATTGTGTTTGTGGTTGTCTTAGATCTCATTATTTTTCTACGTATTTGTAACATCTTACCTTTATTTTACGTTAAATTCAAGCATAAGCAGTAATGGCAAATATTTGTTAATCCTATTCGATATATTTGATTCGTAATTGTGTTTTATTTTAAAGTCTTTCTTCGTTACTAACACTCTTTCGTCGAATATAGGCGAATGTGGTCAAAAATTAAAATATAATAATTTTAGGTACTGTTTGTTGAGGTTTATACAAGATCCAGGGTCTAAAAATATTTTTTGGATCACGAAATCATTGAAATATACATATTGTCATATGTTAACTTTTTGTCTAGTATAAAGGCGAAAACGTACTTCTAGTTTTTTACATTCCCCTAAAATTCATAAATCAAATAAAATTATCGTCATCATCATCATCATCATCATCATCATCATCATCAGCCTACTCCCGTCCAGTGCTGGACATAGGTCCCTCCAATGGCTCGCCACTGAAGTCGATCTTCAGCTCTTCGCATCCAACTACTGCCAGCCACTTTGCGTATATCGTCACTCCACCTAGCTGGAGGGCGTC
>DWDT01001231.1:0-16590 GCA_018245595.1 Microceris scylla | reverse complement strand
GGTATATGGCAATAGGCTCACCATATATTCCTTGGGACTTAACCGTAACTGGTGAAACGTGTGAGAGTACTACACTCCTCTGCCTACTCCTTTGGGGATTCCAGGCGTGATGTTACATTTGACTTGAGGTAATATTACAAGCGAATAATAACGATAAGCATATGATTATAAAGATTTCATTTGTAAGTGCCTTCTAATAAGACGGCACGGAAGAACGGAATATATTCTGTATATAAAGTCAATTTTCCATAAAGATAGGTAAAAGCTAAGCGTTTCAACTAATTACGATGCTGATATACATACATATTTTTCATCTTCTATTTTTATCTCAGTAATAACACAGGCAACATACATTAAAAGAGTTATCATACTCTTGGCCTAATAAGGCCAAAGGTTTAAATTAAATCGAACACAATCGTAACGAGTTCATGCGCTAGTGTGTTCCAATTCCTAAATAGGAAACGGAAGTGAGGTATGGAAATAACCGATTGAATAAATAATTTTTCGACTTGTAAAATTTAATTTAGAAACAATTTGTTATTAATATTAGAAGGAAAAATTGCGTGCTATCTCGCATTGAACCCGATCCGCATTGTAACAGATGATGCCATCCCCCGGTCACTTAGAGGGTGCTATAAATATTGTACTGCATGCGGGGGTAGAGCAGATGCGGTAAAACCGTTACCGTTTCCCTATCTGGCTGAATTTCAAATTTGGATATCGAACACGTGTGTTGACAGCTTTTTTTGAAACGTTCGCGTTTCGCAACTTTGAGTTCGTAACGCGATGAGTTTTTGTGTTGTACAAACTGTATGGTTTTAATTAGTTCACTCCAAAATTTGGGTAGTCCATGCCTTCGAATCTGATAATTAAGACGAATACGCCGACGGTCTACATGATGATAATTGGTCAATTATTGTTTAGGGAGTTTCTGACGCTCACTTTCAATTTCTTTAGTGTTTAAATTTGATCTGTAGCAACTATCGTGTATTTTAGGATTAAAAAATATATAAAATAAGGAGTTTACAAAAAATACGGTTAAATTCACTGAACTGAGAACAGTGCAATAATAATACTGAGTAAAATATGGGTTGAAGTGGGATACTCGCGCAGGAAATGTTTGTGGGGAGAGTGACAGTTAAAAAATCAATATGACCGTTGAAGTCAGTGTCCGCGAGGGTGCGGCGACAAAGGGTGCGCACGCGTCGCTATTGTTCATGCATGAATCACGGGACAATAGATCGGCCTGTGGCCCACTGTACTTTCGCCGATTAAGTTTATTGGGGGATCTGCGAATTATTATTTTTATTATACTGATAACGAAATTCTACTTCTAGCAATATTTCCACTGGATTTTTAATTTTGGGAGACTGTAGATTATTTTTGTACTAAGGAATATAAAAAATATTAATAGTACTGACGGTTATGTTCGCGAGTGTAGGTACTATTGTTGGGTAATTTAAGTTTTTATGTATAAATAATATTAACGTTGCATAATAAGTCGTCCATTGTAATTACATCAAAGAAATTTGAACTAAATAATTTTACATTTGTTTTATATTAATAATATGATTAATATTCCTAGAGGTTAGTAAACTATACGATCTTTATAATCTGTAATACGATGTTCAGTCAAGTTTCGATGACGTAGGTAAATAGCTTATATACTTTAAAAGTTTAAACAAGCAATCGGTTGTTTTAAAATGCGGCCCTAGGTGAGTAAACTTTCACAAATAAAATTAACTTGCGATCAACAAACACACCACTAATCTAATTTCAAGCAAACTGAACGAGTTCTTTCACAGAACTGTGTTAACGGATTTCCGCCGCGGTTTCTCAATTGATATTGACAACAGGAACGACACGAAATAGAAACGTCACACAAACACGTATTAAAAATAATATTTTATATTATTATACTATTACGCCAGGTACATCGGGGCGTAGGCACAGTTATGAGTGCCATAAAGCTATCTCTATGATTGTGTCTGACGTGCTTCTTCTATATTATTTAATACTCTCTTCGTATACACATACGTAAGCTGTATTCATATACCTAGATGTATATTCAAATTCAGCTTTAAATACGAACAATTCAACGGAAATCTATATGTAACTTGACCGCGTCACAAATTCAATTGTAACAAAATCTAATGCATAGCAAACGCATCTAGGAAGAAACCCCGCTGCCGAGTCCACTTATATTTTCTAAGAGCACAAACATTTGAAAGTTCAATGACACCAGTAAAGGTGTAATTACGGTCGGAATCGAACCCGGGAGGGACGCGAGAAATTGGGTGACCCGGTTGTTTCTTAGACCCCCTACTCCGTTGGTACGGTTGGTCAGTTTCAAACAATGAGACTTATGACCCTTAAGTGTTTTGAGAACTTTCAAGTGCGCTCAAAATTCACATCCGCAGTAATAACAGTGTTCGGTACCAATTCAATATTTAAGCCAGCTGTCTATTCTCATTTCAATCTGGCCCGCGTAATATTTTAAACTGAAATCTGCTATCACATTGATATGGTGCGTGTACTACGAAGTTTGTAGTACGAGGAAAATGAATGAACAAGCGATATGGAATCGATAATTTTTACAAACACGTAATTAACAACTGTGCAAATTAATTAAGTCTTCCACTACATAGTACAGTTAACTTTTTTAGTACAGAAGTATATCGTTACGTATTCAATTACGGTTTAACACCGATTCATTTATATTTTAATTTCAGTTAGCACAATTTGTGATATAGTACCTACTATAATATAGCTACTATAAATTATACATATATGTGTATAACTACTCAAATAAAACTAATTGGATCTAACTCACGTTGTTATTACTGTCAATAAAATATACATACTTAAGTATTTTTTATTTACTTTTAACAAAACTATATCTGAAAAACAAAAACAAAAAATTATTTCACTGTAAGTCGTGTAAGTAATTTTCTTTCCAAACAAAAATTCTATACATACAAATACAAGTTGAAATTCGGTTAATATTAGAAAGCAATGAAAGAGAACGTGACATAAAACAAGAACGCCGCCATTTTGCGCAAGCGCAGTAGCAGTTGGCATTTGGCGTCGCCCGCGCAGACGCAGCGACAGCCATCTAACCATTCAGACGGTGTGTTTATATAACACGTCAGGTGATACCTCCAGTCATAGTAACGTAGTAATAAGATAATATGATAACAACGCGAATAATTAAACACTTAATAAAATATAAAAAAAAAACAATTATGTTATTTTAGTTTCAATATTTGTTTGGTAGAACGAGTATCTCACAATAAGGTGAATTATCAATAATGTATTACAAAAATTCTGTTAAAAACGTAACACCTATATAAGGACAGCGAGGGATTTGTCAATAATAATATTGAACCGTTACATCAGACCTTAAGAGGCGTTTACAGAGCACCGAATTCTAAATATCTTATATCTTACCTTCCTGACGTGCTTCTACATTCATCATGCTGTTAATAAATGGATGATAGACTAGTGCAAGTATGTTAGGTGTGAAAAGGACGCGCGATCTTTATTACGCTAATTACATGATTAATGAGTATCATATATGTATTCGTAGCGAGCGGCCATACCAAAACATAGTGCGAAATATACGCCGCATTGTCATAACAAATAGTTACGTCATCGCTTGTACAATACAATAGGTCAGGCATCAATACAGTTATGACAAAAGAGAAATGATAAATGAACTGTCGAATTCAAATACATTACCAAGACTGTAGAAGTAATATGTTAGAAGAGATATTTGGCACTCAGTGCTTTCTGCTTACCTTAAGGGACTTGACGTGGAGATATAATAATAACAGATACGTTATCGTGTGTATCAAATAGTAAATACTACGCAGTTGTTTACGTAGTATGTTATTATTATCAACAGTTTTACATTTGCTACCACACATGTGCAATCTAAAATGGGACAAGTGTGGGAGGCCAGTCAGCACAACGTAGGCACAGCTCGCGTACAGTAATGTGTCAAAACAAACAGTGTATCTGGGTCACGTCGTTAAAGCAACATCTTAAACGACACTACTCGTTATACAATCGTTCCTTGCAAAATGTCCAGGCACGGCAGGAATGTTGACGGAACGATGTAAGGGAACCTCCTTGAAATTTCTAGAACATTTCTTACGATATCAAAGCTAATAAAATTTCGATAAATTAGTTAGCTGAACTATTTTGAATAAAAAAGTTTTTTTAATTTGAATACTAGTTTTGCTATGAAAGGACGCCTTTTATAAGATCGTTAAAAAATTTCTTAAATTGATTAACCCTTGCATTAATATTATATACTCGCCATGTGTTTGCGTGTTTAGTTTATTACAAAAAACAAAAGCAATGAACGAACCTCAAATTACAATCGAATATTAACTGAATATAAAAAAAAATAATGTAATAAGCACCTAAATACGTTTTATCAAAACCCCATAGCTATTAAAAATTAACTAAGAAAGGACGAATAACATCTTAATTTTTAATCACACACCGCCAAATGATTTAATGGGAACTTCCTTGCAACCCTTTATGAAGTAGTTGACACCTTGATGGACAAAAAATATTGGCACGTTGGCCATTATTATTGGGTAGGAAGTTAAGGCGTTTACGGAAAGGGTAGCTGAAGTCAATAAGACAAAACGTAATAAGCAAGACACGGTAGAAAACAATATGAGTTTAATTTGATTCGGGCACAAGCCCGTCATATGAGCTCTTTCTTATCGCTTATAAAACTGGTGTAATCGGAGCTATGATACTGGAGGTGGCAGTATTTATGAAATGATAGCCGATAGACGTAACACGACGCCAATGATGTAATATCAGCTTTAGACGATGGATGAAATCTGAAGTTTTATAATATCGTTTAAACCCAATTAAGATTTATAAATTGTGTAAAAAATCTACAGAAAAAAATTACCTTATTGTTTGCTAACAGTAACAGCGGTTTGTGGCAAATACTTTATTACCTGGCTGAGGCTGGCACAACAACAATCCAATTTTATCGGTTTACCACAATGACTCGGGTTCGATTCCCGGCATTAGAGACATAAGTGTAAGTGTATATGTAACAGTTATTATTATTATTAATTCAATATTGAACGATTTATACTAAATATTCAACAATCAGACGCGGTGCTATCTTAGTGTTTGAATAATGAACGTGCATTCATGTCAGTGCACATTCAAACATCACAGGTAAACATGAATAACTTTACATTTCAAGGCAACCGTTGACAGTATAATACAAAGTCGTGATCTCTCGAGATATTTCATCCATATACATATATACTACGTATTGCATACATACACATTCAAGCAGACGCCAACGAGTCTAGCCATTCAAAACGTAACGTTTTGTTAGTTAATTTATTTGCCTAAGAGCCAATCTGATCTCCAACCCGCATGTCCAGTGTTGACATTATGGACAAAACCTTATATGAAAGTGCATAAGGACGCGCACTAGAGGAGGCCTCCTTGGAGCAATCGTAAGGGCGGGCCGCTATGTTAAGAACGACTTGTTGGAGCGCGACCTAAAAGTAGAGCCCCTGCATGGGTTTGTGGCCCGGTTGGCAAGGCGTATGTACGATCGAGCCAACAACGGACCCCATGCCCATCTCAGGGGATTCGCGCCTTTGCACGCTCGTCCTCCTGACGGCCGCCTGTACCCGCAGGAGCTGGAAGGGTTGGACGACGCAGATTAGAATCGATGGTCAGCGAGTGACGATCACAGACCATAACACCGTCTAACGACGGGGTGAGATTACCGGGAGGGAGTTGACCCTTTGAGACTGCTCGGGTAAGGAGGGAACCCTCGGGGCCCGCAGACTCATACCCAAGCGGCGCTATACACCCGCCGCGGCGTATGAACGACAGAGTATGTATGTAGAGGAGGCCTATGTCCACCTGTGGACTCAGGCAGATTGATGTGATAGCCTATAAATGTCGCATGAAGATCGATGATACTAATGGATCTAATGTTAATGCATGAATCTAGAACCTTCTGGTACAAGCATAAATTTAGTTCAAATAATGTATCATGATAACGTCACCTTTTATGAAATGAGTAAAATAATTATATTTCCACATCTAGTTACTCCACGAAAAAGTTGCATAACATAGATATGCGCTTTTATATTATAATAATAATTATTATTATTTTCATTATCGTTTTTAACGTAATTTTATGTATAGTACATTATAGTACATACTTTAATTTATTGTGACTGCTTCATATGACCTCATTGTGGATTACTTTTTAAATATTTGTACTTTCATAGTCACAATACTTAGTTATTAGTCATAGGTCAACAATTTTTTTTCGTTTCAATATGGATCTAATTTTAATTAAATGTTAAAATTAGTGTGCTTTAAGCTTTTAATATAGAGGAATATTAGTTTCAAACGATTAAATGATGATGACCAATATAGTGAAATAATAATAAATAAAACATATAGGATACGCAAGATAGGAATGCGTTAAATGCATTAAACGAAATTAGAATTAGTAACTTTTTACACATATACTTATAAGAACTGTATTAACATGATGCAGTATGAATCATTTCATATGCAACGTATTTGATGTACATATTTTTATCACTGAAACATTGTACGCTCTTGATGTTTAAGCAAAATGTTATCTTAATTCAAACACTATATGTATGTGTGTGGCGTAATTTACATCAAAATTATTTATTTACCGCGCGCAAAAATGTGTTCACAGATAAGGTATTGTTTACATTGGTTACTAATAGGCGTCTATAATCTATGGCATTTAGTGAGTCGTGGTCGATTTCATTCAGTCAAAACACGGCGTACTACGAACTTACATTGTGATTAAAGTAAAAACTGACCTGTTATTCTCTTTTGCGTTTTGGTGTTCTCGGGACTCGATACCTTCGCTTCTTGGACACAACCAGAGTTCGGTTTGGGGGTTGTGATGGTTATTGGCGACCTTCTCAACGCAGCAGGAACGGCGGACGCGGGGACCAGTTGCCAGGCGAACCTTTGTGCACCCGGTAAGGGCTTCTCGTTAGCGAAATCGAAACCCCATTTCTGGCTATCGATTTCCAATTGCCGCGCCAGTTCTCTCTCGGCAAACCGTCTGTTTTCCTCTCTGTCCGTACATCCGAATAAGTTTCTTCTTACACCCCCGAGAGCGGTTACTCCATGCACTCTCAACGCCCTAGTGTCCAGCACGGTGGTGGCCTGCAGGCCTGGTGCTCTCACACTCAACGCAGACATCTTCAATGCAATAGTCCAACACGGTTGAGCACAGCGCGAACGCACTTCCCTGATAGCATCCGCGACGCTCTCTTCGCCTATCACAAACAAGGTCACAAATTCAGTTTGTTAGCGCGATACAAAACAGTCGATTAGTAACACGTACAAATGTTTGGTTCATCACGCACCAATAAGAATACTAATTGTGGTTAGTTTAGCAAGTGTGAATGTAAACAAGTTGTATATGACGCGACGATCCACGTGCGTGACGTAATGTAATACGTCCACACCGAACGAGTACAAATGACGACTGACTGAATCCTTGATCAGTGGCGCGATGTGCGTGTGAGCTCACTACCTCGCCGAGCGACGCCGCAAGCCCCGTTAGTTCCACCACTCGTCGCGGTGTGGCGCTACTTTACCCATCCACTCCGCTTTCCTAGTGGCGTCCAACATCACCGCCCTCTTTATTATTTTATTATGATTCATTATAATTACTTCATGTTCCTTTTAATTATTTTAAAAGTCTATTTTATTGAAATTAGGTACTGTTTAAACATAATAAATTGTATTATTAAATGGAAAATATATTATCAATCATGTTCTTGATCGTGTATTTATGAAATAGTTCATTTGAAATTTTATTGCATTTTATTACTGTTAAAATAAATAAAATTGTATACAAATTTATCGTGACAACAATTTACCAGCTGCATGATTTAATAATAATGTTACCATGCAATGAATTATTAATTGCATTGTAAAATATATTATACATAAATATGTATACAATATATCACTGTATTTGTCACGAACTAATTATACGATTTATCCTTAGGTTAAATAAAAGTTTACCAAGGAAACTATAATTTAAATGAACTCCAAAAAAATTTTAATGTTTATGATCTCACCAATTGTATTACAATACGTCAAAAATAAATATGATTATTCTGAAGATGTAAATAAATTCGATTGTTACTACGCAGTCGCGTATTTGTAATAGCTGTCATTAAGGACATTTTGTCGTAGTTTTTAAAATTTACCCGTACTTTTTAAAATTTACCAGTATTTTTATGCATTTAATTTCAGACATTTTTTGTTTTGCATAAGATATGTATTTTATTTATATTTTAAAAACTACTTTACGTTAAAAGACATGAAAGGTATAATATATAACAGTTAGCAGGATTAATATATAGAAATCATAATGTAGTTTTACTCATTCAATGTACTATGGTATTCTATTATGACGATTAACTTCAACATTAAACTGCCTAAAATGCAGGAGTCATAAAATGACGCCTATGGCAACACCGCTGACGGACTTGTTTACGAAGAACGAAGACGTGTCTAGTTACGTGTGCAGCATACTCAAAACTACTTATCAGAAATCTATCTGTCTCTTTTCCGCGGATGTGGGGCGAGACCGTGTGAAAGAGATAGTAAATATATTAATAGCACACAACATCGCCGCCATTTTGCTTGAACAAAAGTATTCAGAATATTTCGTAGCACTGATTATTTTGGTAAACTTAGTTGATGCACTTCGTAGATATTAAAACATTGGATATTTTATTAGATAATTATTTAAATACCCTGGGAATACGTTTAGATTACATTTATGTCTAGGTAATTTTGCAAGTTCTCGGTTAAAGGCAATAAATTCTAAATTAAAATATAATGGATGGTAGAAGGTCGAGTAAATTGTTAGTAATGTGCTTATTACGTGTTACTAAACTATAATAATATTACAGAATTACTTACCTTTGAGTTTTTATACGATTATTTCACGGAAAATCGACAATTTACCGTCGGGGTTCACTGCACTGGCGTACTAATTTTCGAGATATGACAACGACGCGATGGCGAGAGCGCGGGCTCGTCGCTCATTGGTTGAAAATGGCGGTCATTTGTCTTATTGGCTCGAGGTTTTTAGGCGCCAAATTTCGGTTGGTCGAGACGCCGGATGGCGGGAAATAAGTGACAAGCTTTCCGGTTAGTACGACTAGTGTGGAAAATCTTGTTTGGCGCGTTTTGCTTCCGTACGAATATTTCGTTTCAGCGATGACAATGACGCACTAACTTGAAAAATACCCTTGGCGTTTCAGCGTGAATGTGGCTGTTTTTGTCAATAATTGCGATAGAAAAACAATATGAATATTGAACTGTGACGTAACTAATCAAAAAAATGATAAAATTGTTTAAAATTATGTTTTAAACGTAACTTCACGCCTGTAATCTCCGAAGAGGTAGGCACAGGAATACAGAAAACTCCTACGCGTCACCAGTTCTAAAATTATGTTTTGTCATGGTTATTCTATTAAAAAAATACCTGTCTTATTCGTTTTATAATATGTATTTAAATGCACACAGACAAAATTGGTAATATTGTTTGTGCTAATTGAACAGGGTTTTGGAATGGAATATTATTATTATATTTATTGAAAAAGGTAGTAGCATTGCGCTAATTATAAATTATTAAATTGTGCTTGTTTATTGAAGTTCTTTATACGGCAGATAAACGTATGAAAGTTTAATATAATTTTGCTTCACTACAGGAGATTCATACCAACTAAAGTAGAATTAAATTTTTGATAATGATAAAAATATTTATATAACAATTTTACTTACGTCAAAAGAACTTGTGGCATGAGTAATTAAATTTTCCGTGACACTATTTATGTTCGAGATATACCACTAAGTAAGGTAGGCTGGTAATGGTTTACAACAATTATTTATTGTTAAGTTGTAACTAATTATACGTTTATTTATATATTTAAGATCTGTTGGTTCATCTATTTATAGCTCATTCTCTCACAAACTTATTACATAAAAGAGTTCTGAGACTTTTTATTCCTGCTATTTTTATTTCGGTCTATAATTGTGTCAAAAGCGATTGAAACCTTGGCTAAACGTTACAAATATTATTAATGATATTAATGATAGAATCATTTTTCTCCCACTATTATCCCCGTGAAAGTAATGTTGTGAGGAAACTGGCACGTCGTAGACTTGTCCATATAAATAATTGAAGTTGTTGCTGATAAAATAATAATAAATAAAAATTTGACGTAAATGCTCAACACATATTGGGTATTTAACTAGCGGGTTTGGGTTTTTATCTAAGCAATGTAATAATATTTAAATTCATGTGCATTATAATAAGTTACATTTAATAACACTTTTTAATATCTACAATCGTATGTACCTGTACTGTGAATTAAAGAAATGATTATTTTAAGTTTTTTAAATCTTTGCATAGGAATATACTCGTATATCCGTCCACTGACAATTGTGTAAATGTTTAGTTTTTGCTTTTATTTTTTATATGTGACTACTCGTTATAAAGTACTTAATTAAAATAGATGTAAGATCACGTGTCAGTAGTTGATCACCGAATGAAAATATAAATATGTATTTTCTTTACACCTGTTAATGGGTTACCACAGTGAAGATTGATAATGTAAAATGTTTTCGAGAAAATTCATAATTTGCATAAATTTCATAATAATATTTTTAAGCTATACGTTTTCATCGCGAGTTACATGAAATGCTCATAAATATATTATATTAAGAAATGTACCTACCTGTGCATGCTAACTGCCATGTAGTTTTATTTAGTTATTACTTTACATATTAGTGTTTCCCTGGTTGATCAAACGGTTGCTAGCGCGATTGCTTTTCGTGAGGTTTTGGGTTCAAATACCATATCGGGAACTATTGGATTTTTCTAGTTTACTCGTGCCTACTTACATTTTGTAGTAGATTTTTTTAGAAATGGTGTCTCGGAGTGTGGATCTCTCCCGGGGGAATGACAATTGAGTCACCATTTATATATTCCTTGGTCGGAAATAAACGTAATTGGCGAAACATGTGAGTGTACCTACTCTTCTGCCTAAGCTTTCGGGCATCACAGGCGTGAAGTTACGTGTATTTTTTTTGTTGTTACGTGTATAATATTATTTAACTCCATGACAAGTCTCAACCATTTCTAGCGTATTCTGGTCGCCCTTCTGGTGGTCGGTTTACCAAAACGAGAGACGCTTAGATGAATGGCATGAGACACATGCACGAAGAATGACACGAATTTGGTTTGTTGTTTTAAATTTGCAGGATGTGTGGCGTCGTGTACTATTTTTGTAGAAAAAGTAAAAAATTGTTTATGGTATGTTAGAAAGGAGCTGCCAGTGACTTATTGACCCATTTATAACGGAAACCAGTGGCTTCGGTTTGCGGTGTGCACAAAAAATGTTTCCGTTCTATGCAGATGTTTTGTGTCGTTGCACAAATCGGGGAGGGGTGAAGTAAAAAATACTACTTTCTCTAACATCTGCAGGTGCATTGGAAACGCTTTAATTAGATTACAATTCAAATTTGAAATCTTTGCAATGGTTTTTATCTTCGTACGACTACGTAATAAATGTTTTATATTTTATTTGCGGAATATGTTGGAATTTTGAAATAAACATTTAATAGCTGCATGGTACGAAATAGGGCTGTTAACGAATGTTAGACTGTATTTCTAATTCAAGTCCCAAATTGCGGAAAATTTTGTAAGTAAGCATTGGACCTGTCGAGTTCAGTGGCATGCAATTAGACCTATGTCCAGCAGTGAACTGAGATAGGCTGATGATGATGATGAATAATCAGCATGAAAATTGAGTAGCATGTGTAAGACATTAAGTTATAACAACTTCATCTCTTACACCTATGAAATACCTTATAAAATACACTAAGAAATTTACAAATTCTGCAATTTAGTAATAAATATATAGTAATATAATAACATATATCATGATCATCATCAGCCTATCTTATATATACTATAACAATATATACTGTCCAGCAAACGTCAAAATCACAATCGAAATCGGGACGGGATTAATGTAAACTGCATGTTAACAGTTAATCCTCTCAGCCCCAGTTCCGGGTGGGATCCCGGGATGATTGATTTGAAACACATTTGCCTTTCTCGCCCTCTGGTATAAACAAAAACCAATATCGAGCCACCTGGCGGGCACAGATTTCAACAATTTCCGTTAGCGTTTTTGTTTTTGAACACTGTTTATAAGCGTTTAAAATTAGACCAAAAATTTAATATATTACACATACCTACACAGGTCAGTGCAGTGGTAGCCTAGTGGTTAGAAAATAAACCTTTCATTCCGGGGGCCTGGTAGTAAATCCTGGCGCGCATCTATTTGCTAAATATCAATTGCTACGCGCTTATCCCGCACTTGGCCAACGTGGCAGGCTATAGCCGTAACTCTCTCGTTCTGAGACAAGACCCGTGTCCAGCAGTGGAACCATAAAACGGTCGAAAAATACCTAATAAGGACATCTGTATGTCTACAAAAAATTTCAATAAATATGTAGGTGCAAATAAATACTAAAATCGCGGCTTTTAAAAAGGGGCCATATTGAGGCCATTAAATTGTAGACGGCGACACAAACGTAAACGTTGCGCCGGTAACGTCAGAGTCTATTGGAATACTTCACGTGTATTGCAACGAGCTAGTTTCAGTACATATAATACAAAAGCACGGTGACCCTATGTAAATGTGTATAAATAACACATAGCAATATGATCTTCTTAAAAACTGTTACTAATTACGTAAATTGACTTTAACTGTCTTGCATTTATAGTCACGTTTCAGGTAGTGTTCAGACGGTCTTGCGCGAGTCTAGGTATTCCTTTCTGTTGCTTGTTTTAGTATTAATCTCTCCGAACTAAATAAAATATTGTTTCTGTCGGCAAGACGTTGTTTCTCTGAACATGTTCTTAAACCAAACCTGTCATTGAGTAAGTAAGAAACCTTTGATTAAATACTATTCGTATAAAATAACATAGTAAGTATATAAAACTTCATAATATATCTATATTTAAAATTAAATTTGTGATAGCATAGAAAATAGAAATACTGGTTTGTAAAAATTATTGGAGCGGAACGAAAAGTTGAAAGCGAAAAGAAAAATATATTTTTGCGTGAGAAACTTTAATTCCTGTCCACAAGGGTAACGACATACGGATATGCATAATGATGATGTGTTAAAGTATCTATCTATCTATAATATCTATTTATAAATTCAATTAATAACAAACTGTAAAGTCAAAGTGATAAATGACCGATCTAAGAAGATATCACGTCTCCGAAACTACCTTCTCTAAAATCCACGTATGTCTGCTGTTTCATGTAATATCATTAAGTCCAAGTTTCTTCTGGTAAATTAATATAAACAGTATTTAAACGAGTGTGACCAAATTTTACCTTGTTTGCATTTTGCATTGTTTGCGTCAATTGATCGTTAATCGTTAACGCTCTCTGTCGTAATTTTATTAAGTATTCAGCGCTGCTTAGCAATCTTTTCAATTTGGCTCATACCAATCTTGAGATATCTCAGAATTTTTTTCATAGGAAATTATGTAGATAGTGTTCAAGGAGCGCCCTCAAACCGTTAACAGTTTTCTTGGTGATTGCAGTTGCTTTACAGCCGACGAAAAATAGGAAGAAGACAGAAATAATCATTCTCAGAAGGGTAGTTAATGGAAGGACTATTGAGCCTTTAACGGGTAATTGATTCGTCCTGTCCGATCTTAGTAAGTCGTTTCTAAATTCGAATATTGTCTATTCGTGCTAAATCCCCGTGTAATTAGTCGCCCGCACACGTGCACTGTCAAGTTATTTTTTGTGCGCGATACGTTATTTATTAGTGTTGTGAGTGCCCACGTTTTTGCTTTGTGAATAAATAATTTCTATAATAACAAAAATGATAATTTAATAATACTAATAATTTTTCTATAACAATTTTCTATATAAAGTAATTGACGTCTCAATCCTCCAAACTATACAAGCTTGTAGAAGTTTGTAACTAACGAATCTAACGATTACCCATGAAGGGCCGCACCCGCCGATATTGACAACAACAGATATTGAGTGAACTGTTGCATAGACTGAGGTTTCAGTATTTACACGACTTTGTAAATTTTGTTTTGGAAAAAATAATAATACTCAGTATGTACTTAGGTAATAAAATATAACACAGATAAAGAATAGTCATTAAATATCGAAACGTATTAACAACTGCAAGTCTGGTTTAATAGAATCAAGTATGTATTCAATAACACGTTATTTTTTTTACAAAAACGTCATTAACATTACGTTCAAAGTATAAAGTGTAATTAAATAAATATTTATCGGTTCATTGCCCTACGGTTAAAATATTATCATAATGGTTTAATCTTCTACAGGTGTTGGTTGTTTTGGTACTCATTCATTCTAGTTATGTTGCTTTGAGTGACATAATTAGAGGATATGTACATGAAGTAATGTATAATTTAATGAGGCAATCAATTTTGAGTTATATGAGTATTTCATTCGTCTGTTCATTAAATGGTCAGTGACCATGACTGTAGAGTCGAAGGTTTCGCAGTTCAACTCGAAGGATTCGACTTTCATCTGGGCAATATTTTTGACTGATTAAGCGATATTAAGTAGGAGTATTGGGAATAGAGGTGTGTGTTAGGCAGCCACATACTAGACTAAGATACACACACACACACATACACACACACTCGCACGCATGCACGCACGCACGCACGCACGCACGCACGTACTCACGCACGCACGCACGCACGCACGCTCGCTCGCTCGCACGCACGCACGCACGCACACACACACATATATATGCGGACGTATAAAGGTAACGTGGAATACGAATGATTAAATTTACACATTTTCCTTATATTCCAAACATCTTTTCGTAAACCCAGTAAAAAATAACAAATTAATTAAGGTCTTTGAACTTCTATTTGGCCTTATTTGTACGGGAGGGGTTGTGACATTTATTTTTATTTTACATCCGTTGTCTGTATCACGATAGTTCAATCGTAGTCGGTATGTGATATAATTGCTGAAAATATGTAAACGGTATGTTATACTGACGGCATGTGATTGTATACATAGAAGAAATGAGAAAAATAACGTATACAGGTCATTGATCTCAAAGGGCAGTAGGGGGGTACTTTTGGGATAAGTGAATATAGTATTTGTGACCGGCGTATCGCAATAAGCTTACACTAATTTCGTTGTGGGGCGTCAAACCGTAACTGGTGACACCTGGGAATGCTTTATATTCCTCTGCCTGCCTGTTCTGGAATTACAGACGTTAACATCACGTCTGCCTCTTTACATATACCTACGTATATATGTACGTATATCTTAAGTGTGGGTCTTATTTATTTGTACGTTGGTTGCACTGACGAATTGATCACCAACACAAAAAAAAATTAAACCAGATATAAAAATAATTATTATTAACCCTTACATCGTTCCACTGTTAGATACGACACTTGTTTCACTATAAGAAGGGTTAAGGCCACAGACCACAGTTAATTAGGCTAGTGAAGTGCGCACGTACTTTTGTACTGAAAGATACAAACAAGTCTAGGAACCCAGAATTTGAACCAACTATAATTATGTGACATTTGTCTCTCATATTGTATGTATGCCACTGCCTCATCAATTTCTTTCATTGAAATCTATTTACAATTTGATACAAATAATCATATACTTTTAAAACTGATTGACTGTAGATTTCTTTGTATACAGCCAAGTATTTCTCACACGATTCAAGGATATGGGTTCACGGTTTCATCGATTTAACCCGAAAATGCTGAGGCGCGCCGTTTAGACACGGCGCACGGCGATTATAAATGTAGCATTGAGAGGGGTACCCTAGTAATTAAGGGTTGTAAAATGGTCATAAAAAGGAAAGGACGTGACGACTTGAAAACTTAATAAATTTACTTAATTTGTCACTGATTCCGCCAAGTAATATTTAAGTGACTTTTAAGGGAATTACTTTTTGTATAACATTTAATAATTCATAAAATTATTATTATAGATTCTATAAATGAGTTTTTTACTGTAAATGTATATTTTATGCTACTATTATTTTCATAACATGTAGACCATTTTCCCGTCTGATGGAAAGCGCAGATGCGTCTTAAGATGGGCTACGCACAACTTGGAAAAGCTTATTCGTCCTTGCTTTGAAGAGCGCTAGCTAAATAAACATCTTGAAGTTCTCAAGAGGACTAAGTTTCATCATAATCATCATCACATCAGCCTGTGTCTGTCGACTGCTGAATATGAGCGTTACCAGAGGTATCCCACAACACTTGTTCCTCTAATCTCACCGAGTCGCTGTCACCTTTGTTCTGAACGTCATTTGCCTAATATTGCCACACAAGATACGAATTAATAAATTCCGAAGCGGTGGTAGCATCATTTTGACGTACAAAAAGTGTTCTTATGAACCAATTTTGAATAAATGAAATTTGAA
>DWDT01001230.1:0-16597 GCA_018245595.1 Microceris scylla | reverse complement strand
GAGCTCAGTGGCGTGCTATTGGAGAGGCCTATGTCCAGCAGTGGACGGGAGTAGGCTGATAATGATGATGATGATTGACTTTTTATGATATTGTATAGTATAACTTAAAAATCAGTCATTTCTATTAGAAATATGAAAAGAAATGCTTTGTTAAGATTACGATTACGATTTATTCCCGTATTTCTGGCAATTTATGAATTCCGTTTTCAAAAAACCCCGAATGGTTTTCGACCGGCGCCGCAATATGTGCCGAGAGTGGTCATGATGGAAAATTACGGCTTCGTGTTTGGTTGTATATCCAGGGCGTTTCACGGCCAATGCTCGCTTCAAACGAATTAATTGTTGTCTGTACAGGTCTCCCGTGATAGTTTGGCCTGGTTTAGGCAGCTCATAGTGGATTACACCCTTCTGATCCCACCAAATACAGAGCATTACCTTGGCGCAATGGATATTCTCCTTGGTCGTAGATCTTGCTCGTTGCCAGCGCTTCACATATGATTTCTTGTGCTTGGAGTTGTCGTAATGAACTAATTTTTCGTCGGTAGTGATAATTTGATGCATAAATTATTTCTTTTTAAAGCGATCAAACATCATTGGAGACATGAAAAATCATCTCTCGACTTGAGTGCATGTGCCACCCAATTTCCTTGCTTTTGAATGAATGCCGCTGCTTTCAAACGCTTTGAAATGGCTGCCCGGGTCACGTCTGACGATGTTGCGAGCTCTTCTTGCGGCTGACACGAATCAGATCAAGTCATGTTTCGGCTGTCCAGGACGCTTTTTGTCTTTGGTGTCAAAATCACCATTTTTACGTAAAGCACTCAAAACCAAGGGCGGATCCAAAGCGAGGGGGGGGGGGTCAAGGGGGCCATGACCCCCCTGATTGAAATAGATGAAGTGATAACGCGTTTCGGGAGAAGACGTAAAAGAAAACTTGATTTTGTTACTTAAATATGGGTAGGTACCTACCTAGGTATTTTTAAGTAGGTACCAAGACTATGTAAGAACAAGACTATGTGACCCCCCCTAGTGCCAAAACTGGTTTCCGCCCTTGGCTAGGTACCCACGTCTAGAATAATACTCTCGTCAACTCTTTTATCGGTCCACCGCCGGGCCTGGCCCACAAGGCTCCGTCCGCCATGCACACTACTCAGTCAACATTACGGAGAACTAGCAGATGTGCCGGTTTTCTTACGATGTTTTCTTTCACCATTAAATATAACATATAACGAAGTTACGATCTAAAAGCGCACAATTTTCCAAGAGCACCGAAGCGGAAGGCTGAATTATAGAAAACTAGGATATTACCTACTGGTTTTTGAGGCCGAAACAATAGCTTAATTATATTTAAAGCCCAATTTAAAATTTAGAATTCATTTTCAAAATAATTGTAGATAGGTCTTAGATACACTTTCAGACGATCTTCCACCGCGCTTGAAGTTCCAGGCTCTTTACAGTTTTAAGGAAAGTGTAGGTATTTAGGTTAGGTATATAAACATGTAGCTATGCGGGTGCCGCCAACCCCAAGTTTCGTGGGCTCACGAGCGGGTAGTAGGGAGTAGGTAAGTAGGTACTTACCCGAGTACATAAGTCACTATTAAATGAACCTAACCCAAAGCACCAATGATATTGTCCGTGTCCTGAACTTGAACTATCTTGTAACAATAAAAAAGTCAAAAGGACCAACCTGTCCTAGAGGCAGCTCTCCATCCCTGGTCTGGAAGTGAGCATCCTATCCGGTCATTGCACTCGCGGAACCGATGGCCCAAGATGGCCGAAGCGAATCCGAAATTGGTGTGACGGAGGAAAGGCGCGCGGCAAGTGGCCCAGCAAACACCGCCCGCCCCGCGCCGCCGCCGCCGCCCCGCGGGCACTCGCAGCCCAAAGGGCGGTCGCCGCCTTCAATAATTCAAACCAACAGCAATACAGCATCCGATCCCCTCCCTTTCGTCTCCACACGGTCAAAATCGAGCCATCTCGCTCCCGCTGTTGCGCATTTCTAACTCGCATTCCCCGTCCCTATCGCTCTCGTGTGCACCTGGTCGCCGCGTCCCTCTCGCACTCATTAGGCGAGTGGCGTGGCGTGCATTATACAGTATGTTTGGCTAACGTTTTATGAGGTTTGCGCAGCGCGGCACAGAGCAGGCGACGCATAGAGGTTTCGAGCTTTTCTTGGTCGCACTAAGCCGAGTGAGACATCACCAGCGCGTAATGTGACCTCGTGCTCCTCCGACACTAATATCATTGCAGCCAATAGGTTACTCAATCATCCAAACGTTATTGAAGTAACTAACAGCAAATGCCAAATTAATTTATTTTATAATGTAACCAAAAATCGGTGTCTATTGATGACATAAGTAGGTAATTATTAATTTAATCATACGATCGTAGGTATTGTACAGTTTACAGATGTTAATAATCATACCTAATAAAGTAGTTTGTTGCTTTTTTTTTTCACGCACCAGGGAAGCAACAGAGATCTATAATTTATGCATGAAACAGGGTCGCAGTGACATCGGCTATGTATGTAGGTATATGATTACAGTTCCGAAAGGCGAAAACATCCACAAACTGCACTGAGTTCAAAGAAAAGAAAATAACTGGGCTAATTAAAGCACAATTAGGAAAGTCCGCAATTGCAACAGTGAACGACTGTGTGGGCGTCATTTTGGTTGTTGCGTCATAGAAATGGTGTAACAACCAGTTTTAAAAGCTGTAATCTCAATGGAATAGGTGGTGAGCAAATAGCCATACACCGGGCACGGATCCAGACTCCGAGTCAGTACTAGAATTTTCCACTAGAAAATCTAATTTAGAAAAATTCTATAGTAGGTACCCGATCCTGGATGTGAACCAGGGGCCCCCGATCGGCAGTTACGGTTACAATCACTCAACCAACGGGGTAGTAGATAGGTATAAACCGAATCCTTATCACATCTTATAGCGGAACCCCGAACACATTCCATCTGTGAAAGTTTAAAATGTTAATTATTCTATGACTATAACACCTATTAAGTACCTATATGACAATTATTATGAACTAAAATTATAGAATAATTATTATGATATCAAACGTTAATAGCCGGTTTCTATAAAACAGGCTTTGTGGTAGGTACGTACCTATCAGTAGGTACCTATCAGTTGTTTCGAAAATGAGCACTATATACATTAGGTAAATGGAATATATATAAGCACATAACACATTAAGCGTGATGTTGGAGGTTATTTTTTAATGTATTTATTACGAAAACCTTGAGTATGAGTTAGTTACGAAAACCTTGAAATTTATGAAGTAGTGTACACGAGCTTATGCAGGAGAGTCTCTCTCTCTCCAGAGGTGGCATTGATCTTTCCGAAAAGGAAGCAAGGAAACATCTTAAGGTTGATAAGAAAATGCCTGGAAATATCGAAAATACTAAAGCAAAGAAAATGTACCTATACTTAGATAAAATTTAAGAATAAAATAACAACTGGAATAAAAATTAAGAGTTCTTCCGCAAAACAGACAAAGTTGAATTGCTTTCACTGTTCTGAATTATTCGTTGCATCACCATCAGAGAATTGGATTCAGTGCAATGCTTGTGAGGTACCTACGGTGTCACGAAAAATGTGTTGATATGGGAGGGATAAAAGGACCATATGTTGGTGATTTATGTGTGAATAATTAAAATGGATGTCAATGTTAATTATTTCAATATTTTGTGAAAAATCCCAAAGCTATTGAATTAAAAATCTTTAAAACTACATAGTTACCTATATGACGATGTAGGTACGTGTACGATCCGCTTCGCCCCAATAATTCGGACGATTCGGATATTGTTGATTTTTTACTAAGTATTTGATATCTAATTGAAAAGAATGTATGAATAATTTAATTTTTCAAATGTTTATGTCATAGCTGAATAGTTACTGATTACCTTTTCGTTAATAAACATGTCATAAGTATCTAAAACATTAGATACTATGATTCTATGATCCACAAAATATAAATGATCCGATTCTCCTCGGTTTACCCTACAAAATGAACACAATATTTTTAAATTAAAACACATGATAAAAATTATTAACCAAAAAGTAATCCATCATCACGACTGTCTTTAACATTCCACGGCTGGACGTAGACCTTTCCTAAGATGCACCACAATTGCAATCGTGCCGATTGGAAGGTCTTAGGTTCCAATCCCGGGTTCGGTAAGGTAGACGGGTGCAGTTGTCCCAGGGAATGGTAGCGATAAACGTTATATTAGCGAAAGTTAACGTTATATTAGGTATAGGACATAGCGGGGAGTCTGCAAACGGAAATATGAGCCGATCACACATCTAAACTTGTGTCACCGTGTTGCGTATACCGCCATAGGTCGTAAGAGCTAGCAGAAACCCATGTCTATTGGTTTCTAACAGTCAAAAGCTAGTATTTTTATTTGGTTTCTTTTGATAATAGTTGCTACCAGCATCCAGATGAAGTGCCTACTAAATGTTTTTCTTTGACGTAAGTTAAACATTGTTTAAATAACAGTATTAATTTGCTTGTAGGTTATGTTGCATTGACGTAGCGTGTTTCTTTGTGCAAAAGGGTGCAGTGGGCACGGTCGTGATATTTTTCCTGGGTACGGTTGTGACATAAGAAATCTTGTTTTTTTATTTTTGACGTCCAGAAGACGCCTCAGAAAGACTGAAAAAGGACAGTGTGTTATATCTCAATATCAAAATGCTTACAAAGAAGTAGGTAAAACGTGGGACAACTTTGCAGAAAGCTGTTATTCTATTTGTCCGAACTGTGACGAATCTGATTAGATATTAATTTTATTTTATAGATTTTTTTTATACTTTTATTTTGGGTGTATGTTAATACAAACATTTTACTTTTATTTTTAAAAACGACGTTCTAGGTTTTTTTTAATACTTTGAAATGACAGTTATTAATAGATATTTGTTTCTTAATTTGATAAAATTCTCACTTATTATTTCTTATAAATAAAGCATAGCTAGAATTGTTCAGTTAAATTATTGACTGAATGTAAAAGAAGTAACTATACTTAGATACTTTAGTGTCTTATTTTATTTCTGTCTCTTTGGTGTCTTATGTTATTTCTGTTGTTTAAAAGTAGTGATCTCCTTTTAAAAGATGATTTTATAGCAATATGTTAGATATGATTAGCAACAAAAGTGATTTCAGATCATTCTCGAGTATTTTTAAACCAGTCATCGATCCTGTACCGATCCCAAGAACTGTCACAACTGCCCCCGCAGCGGTGACACTTTCTCCTTTTTTTCTACTTTGGACTTATGAGCTAATCATTCTATTTGGGGATATAGTTTTAATATGTATATGTACATACGTAGACGATTGTACACATCATATTTAAAATAGATTTTTCGTTCAGCTTAGTGGCATACTGACAAAACTGAAGCAATCAACTGAAAATTGTCACAACCGTGCCCAGTCTACCCTACTGTTGGATTTTTCTAATTTAGAATTTCTAGTAGTGACTCGCGAATCTGGAATTGTGCCCGGTGTATGGCAATAGGCTCGCCACCTATTCCATGTGACTTAGACGTAGGTATATGGTGAAACGTGGGAGTGCACTGCATTCCTCTTCCTAGCCCTACGGGGATTACAAGCGTGTTGTTACGTTTACGTTTATATCTTTCCGATTTACATACAAAATCATTGAGGGATGGATTAATTGGTCCCCTGCCGCGACGCTTGTGGCGCTGCGTGAGGCTTACGTGCTTCGAGATACCAAAGCCACAGTAGGAATATAATGCGATGTCTTCCAGAGTTCTTAGGGGCGGGAAGGAGGGAAGACGGTAGAAATAAAACAAGGGTTCTTTTAAACCAACTTTATTTTTAGCTAAAATATAATAATTCATACATCGAAGGAGTTCCTAAGTATACAGTAATAATACCACGATAATACAAAAGAAAAATATGTAAAATTAATAATTAATACGTAATGATAACGAGTGAAGTAGCTACCACATAATACTTCATTGCGTCGGACAATAAACAAATTTAAATGCCATTTTGTGCAGATTTGAGCCGCGCGTAACAAAAACGAGTCAGATCTTAACGTGTAAAGAGAAATGACGGGGAAATGGTCATTGGACGGTTGTCGAGTCAAACGAGACAAACTCAACGAACTAACAACTTGGTTCGCTCCGATGAATAATAACCACACTGGCGCCATCCGCTCACATTTTAATACTTAGAGTTCCATTGACATTTGAAATACGATGAAGTTTGGAACACTAGGTGTAATAGGAATTTTGCTCTACACTCTCGGAATGCTGTGCGAATTCAGTAAAAAAAACGAGTAATATAGAGACACACAATAAATCAGTTGGACTGTAAAACTGACGTCACATAATGCTAGTAGCGGTTGCGACGAAGGTGCCCCTAGCGGACATCGCCGGCGACAGCCGCTTGGCGAGAGCTCTTTTGAAGGCACCACCATCGATCCAGAAAGGTAATCTTTAACAACGCTAATGTTACATTTGACTATAGTAATATTCATGTGTGGGTATTATGCATCGAACCGATGACAGACGATTCATTAGATGAGCTACAGCGTGGGAGCGAGCGCTCGGGAGCGCGTCTCATGCAAATGCACGTCCATAATGATACAAGCATCGGTGTATACTAGTGCATCAGGAACAGCCACCCGAGCTGCTGCCCACACGTGGCCGCCACCTGATGCCATCGCTGTCCGAGATATCGCTCTACGTTTTGTGAAACAAACGAATTAGTGAAACAAATCACGATTTATACAAAACAAAGCACGAAACGGCTGGAACCGCACAGCGTGTAACAGAAACCAACAGAAGTCAACACGAGCCCAGCGGACCGGAGACAGTGGACCAACGATCATGTCTGAGGACCGCCCACTGCCAAAGGAGCTGGACACCACACTACGCTAATATGGCAAACTATCCTTGATATGCGACCGCGGGCGGGCGGCTGCCGGCCCGCGGGGAGTAACTTAACTACACTTAATTCTACTCGGGATCGGGCCGTCCTCCTGGTGCCATTCCCCACCGAAAACGTGTGATATTACAATATTTTTTATTGTTTCCTTTGATTATTATCGTGCGCGAGCGCATCACGAAAAACTAACACGTAGCCGCTTAGTACCTAGTTGTTAGTAAAAATTACCTTAACGCATTCAAAATATATATAGATATATAATTATATAGTTCATTATTAATATTATAGCTGATTCCTAAACCGATACATTCTGTATAGGTGAGTGTATAGTAAGATACATCTATTTTTTTTCGAATAACTCTGTGCCTAATATACATTTTAAGCCGATTCTTTTTTGAGAAGCTCATAAAAGGGTAAGAGAAGTGTTTGGACATCTTTAACACTACGCGTGGGGTGAAGAGACGTTAGCTTTGTACCGCTCGACAAATGCATTCGAACTAAATATTGTACTCAAATATAAATGCCACGTCAAACATTTCAATAGACGTCCGGGACACCCGTTCCATAAGATTTTGGGCCACGAATCAAAAATTCAACAAGTACGGCGGCACGCGCTTGCTCCGGCTCCGGAACAAACATAACAGTACACATGAAACGCAGTCATTGGTTAAAAACAACACGCAGCGATTGGTCCGCGAGCCATCTGTCCGCTGACAGTCAGCTCCCAGTGGTGCACGTCGACCAATCGTTGCTAGTCCAAATGAATACAAAACCGCCAGGCTGCGTACGTAGTGTCCGCGGCGACCTTACCGCTACGTTATCCAACTTACAAATCGACCATACGAAAATTACAACGACTACAGTTTACTATTTTTTTTAATTTATTTCTCGTTACATACATTATATAGGTACAGTTTCTCTTATACGATTAAGTTTTTAAGAAAAACATTTAGAAAAATCGAAGTAACTCGTACTACGAAAGCAAGCGAAGGAGTCGTCCGTGTGTGTTGCTTTTCTTTATCTCGTTTACGTATAAATTTGATATGATCATTTATTATTCATATATATGTAAATATATATTAATGTATACGTACTCGAACTAAGTGTAAAACGATTACGAACGGAAGGAGTTACACCACAAGGAGCCTTGTGGCGCGCAGAAGCGTTTTCTCTCTAGAAGGTTATTCAATGAGAATATCTTCCAAACACGAATAAATAGGACCAAAATTCACAAAGTTACTAACAACGTAACGCAGACTTTACTCCGTAGAATTAAGGTCATCAATCCGTTGTTCGTATGATATTCTCACTGGCCGTGAGTCTCAACAGTGACACAGTACAAAATCAATTCCGTTGTAGAACTGTACTATTATAGTTGTCGTCACTCGCACACAGGTGGCGTTACGGTGCAATCTATGAGAAACTGAACTTTAACGATCGGAATAGAGCTGAAGTCATCTGTATGGAAAACACGTGTTGGTGATTTGACCTATTTTATCATTTAAAAATGAGAATGAACCTGTTACTTTATCGGGAAAAACAATTATCGACATTTTTAGTGTATATAATATATTGCCTAGAGACCACAAGTTTGAACCCATTATTTAAGGACTGGTAAATAACAGATTGATATCCAACTCTGGGCTATGAATGAATCTGTAAGGAGATTATATATTTGCGATTGTTGGTCAAGTGGGAAGTGCTGATTAAGTAGACAAACTCTGGGACGACTGGTTCCGTTTCGGCATTCATCCCCATCCACCGGCAATGTCATCACTTTGCATCATACTAAGACTATCGAGACTTAGTAACAACAGGGTTATACGAAGTCCGTACAGTTGCGTCACCGGTGTGCGAGCGAGAGGGGACGAGGCGCGGGCGGGGCGTGCGAGCGAGACGGCGAGGGTGCGTTAAGTACGTGTTGCTGTGGGTGCGAGAGGGAGGCGCGTTACATCGTGCTGTTGTCCCACTCCAGCTGGCTGATGTTCCTGTACTTGTGCTGCTTGCCGGGGATCACTGGCGGACAACAATTGGTTATTATTAATCAAATAATTCTTTCATTCCACATCCTTAACGTTAACATATTAATCGGTAATAATGTTATTCACTTGCAATTTATTGAAAATATCGTTAGGAGTCAATCTTGAGTTATACCAAAGGACATCTTCGAATTGTTGCTTATGTACTTAAATATTAAATGGTACTGCTTATGTACTTAAATATTTAATGGTATGGTATTCTACTTTTATTGTAAACATAATAATTTTTATTGAGCAATAATGATGCCTTCAGTAGCACTGCACCCTAGATGTTAATCTTTACCAACACTACGTTCGTCATCGTAACATACAAAAGAGACTTAGTTTACCTTCATCATCGTCATCATCCGAGTCATTCCGGTCCGTTTCAGAGTCAGAGCACGACTCCCCCTCCGAGCTGTCAGCTTCCACCCCACCAGCTGCCGTAACGTTGCGGCCACATTCGGGAGCCGCCTGCGGAGATACATTGACGCAGATGAGTGTAGGGCACAATTAAAATTAGAAGTTCATTCGAACGACAGATACCTCTTGAACCCTTCGAATTTCACATGTCCACCTGAACAAGTTTCTATATTCATCTATCAGCCCAATTGAGTAAAGTTTGTGCTCTTTTAAGCCTTATGAGATTTGCCATACTTATGTTTGGTGATAGATTATTTTAGTGAATAATTACCACATTGGACGGTTCATGTATTTAAAACACTTTCTGTCACTTAGTGCTACAACTAAATGTGACGGCTACATTTAATCTCAGGTGGTTCGCCTGCCCGGGTGCGCAGGTCAAATAGTACCTAATATTAAATCAGTGACTAAAGGAAAATACGGGGTCACATTTATAATTTAAGATGTAGCAATCATTGCCAATGCTAGGATCGAGTCGTTTTCTAGACGGTGGGCACCCTGGGCTGGTAGGAGAAATTAAGCAACAATAAAGGTGTAGCGACCTCCTCCATAGGGTTGACGGTGATGGTGAGCGCGGAGTCGTCCCATGCCATCTCCGCGTCGGTGGGCGGCACGCGGTGGCGCGGCGCAGGGCGGGCGGCTCGCGGGCGGGCGGGTCGTGGGCGGGAGGCGCGTGCGCGGGCCACGCCCAGCGCTGCCAGCGCCAGCACGGCGCCCACGCACACCGCGCCGATCACCAACGCCACGTGGTCTGTTGATTGCCGAACCTCTCATTCCGTGCTCAACCCTCATCGAAGAGACTGATGTGACTACTTCATCTTGAAAGTTAGTGCATATATTATTGTTGACAATGGATAAAGTATTAGCGTGCGAATATGTGGCACCAGAATATAAGGTTTAGAGTAACACTTTTAATTAAATTTTTGCGGTAACACAATAAGATGTTTCGTTAAAGTTCGACTGAATCCCTACTTTTGCCTTTAGTCTTATTTGTTAAGTGCGATAAGGGCGATTCGGTATCGATACTGTATTACTGCTAACGTGTGACTGTGACTGTTTCGGGTGGTATCGGTTAAAAGGGCGGGAATGCCAGTACTTTGGCGGCATAAAATCGATGCCGAATCACGACAGGAGTGATGCAAACTTGTGATACGGGGGCGTAGACGACATTATCAGCGATAGCATCGCGATAATATTGCGCTCAGTTTGCGGCTACATCGATACTAAAACGTTATAAAAATTAGGGGTGACTTTATTAAGACTCGTTTCAGCTTCATTAGGCGCCAACCATAAACGCAATCGGGCTCCACCGGCGGAGGCGGGCCCGAGGGAACAAAGGTGTACTGACTGGTGGCGCGGCGCTCGTGCGCGCGCACGTCCAGCAGGCGCGGCGCCGGCAGCTCGGCCGCGTGCGCCGAGCGCTGCGCGTGCGCCGCGAACGCGCGCGGCGCCACGCCCGCGCCCGCCGCCTCCGCGCCGCCCGCCGCCTCCGCGCCCTCCGCACCCTCCGCCGCGCCCTGCTCGCACACAATGCACACCTGTCACCGCGCATTCTCCTGTGCCATCTCTACAAGCTCACGTTTCACTTTGGGTGATGTAATTTCGAGTTAAGTACCGTGGTCATTCGAACGGCTCCCGTCTGGGATCACCGCTCGACGACCGCCCCGTTCGTTTGGGTTATCCGGCATCGACGGGACGACGTGGAGCTGTCGTCTCGAGTGACTTACGGCTAGGGAAAACGGGACCCACCTTATCGCGCGCCACGGCGTCGAGCTTGTCAGCCAGCCCGCTGGGGCGCAGCACTCGGGCGTCGCCGCCGGCGCGCGGGTGTACCACGGTCAACTGCGGGTCGATTCGTTAAGTTTCATTAATTTTTCACAGATTTCCACCCCATTGATATACATTAATCTTTAAAATTTTTCCAAGGTCCGTCAGAAAGTTAAGATGCTACAATTAAACAATTTCTCCAATATAATCCGTAACTTCAACAATTTGCTCGAAAATGATACCAAGCTTTCTCCGATTCTAAAGAAAAGGCTAATGTCCAAATAATTGACTTTAATTTAAATTCCCTTTTAATCACCAATCAATCGATTATTTACTCGTCAGTAACTGTACTGCATCAAGTAATGTATTTTAAATTTTATTGAATTTTACAAGGCACAATATTCTTCTTGACGGGTGAAGTAATACAAGCGTATAATAAAAGTGATATAAAATGTCCAAAGAACTTATAGTGGATAAAGAAAGAATATATGGCGTGCGTAACAAAACACACCGTCTGCACGTATTCGTTGCTGGTGAAGCGGCCGTTGAGCTCGGAGCAGGTGAGCTTGAACACGCGGTTTAGGTAGTACGCCGGCTTCTTGTTGCTGTACTCGATCTTGCGGAGAACCTGATCAACATCGGTTTCACATATCGATTAGGTTCAACTCGATTCCAATAAAATCGATTTGACCAGACTAGATTCGATTTATGCGATCTATCGATTTAATATTTCGGTCCAAATGGTTTGTTGCCATCTTTTTACAAATTTATAGAAACATGAATGTCGATCATAGATTAAAACAACCCGAAATCCAAGATAAGATAGATAAGTATAAGAGTGGCGAGTGAACATCGAGCATCTAGCGGCACGATAGCCAGAGGGGCAGGTGTAGTCCCGCAAGCTGCGGTACCTTCTGGTAGTTGCGCACGGAGTCGGCGCCGGCGAGCGCCACGCCGTCGCGCGTGAGCGTGGCGCGGATGTCGCTGGCGGGCAGCGTGGCGGCGCCGCGCAGCGCCAGCGCCTCGTGGTCGGGGTTCAGCGCCGGGTACACCGACACCACGCACGAGTCCAGCTTCTGCTCCGCGGACTCTGCGCAACGTGTTACGCTGATCATGCGCTCGTTTAATACGCGATCGATTGTCACCGGTCTCTTACTAGTGCATGTTATCACATCATCGATTCGTCCCTATTCACCGTTGAACATACACGTTCACCTTAATAGTCGTCCTTTCACAACTGCATGCAGGGCTTTTGTCCTTAATTTTCTGCTGGGCGTGCGGATTGCAGATCACAATGCACAGCTTATCACCCCCCCCACCCCCATGCTACTGTTCGTCAGGGACCAAGGCATGTAGCCGAGCCTAAATACGATTCCAGCTAGGCTCATTGCACAGTTAGATATCCCACGAATAGATGAGGTCGGCTCGAGCTCCTAAGATGCAATTTAGAACCGCTCATTACCGAACAATAACATGATTTTTCGTAAAAACTCTAAGTAAGTAGTAAACAGTAGAGTGTATACCGTCCGTGGCAGCGCCTGCGAAGGTTGCGGCGGGTGCGGGGGGCGCGGCGGGCGCGGGCAGCACGGCCAGCGCCACGTCGGGGAACAGCGGCAGGCCGGCGCGGAAGTGCGCGTAGTCGCGCGCCGCCTCCGCGCTGCCGTTGATGAGGATGGTGGGCGTCTGCGGCGCCAGCACCATCACGTACGACTCCGCCGGCTTGGCCTTCAGGATGCGCCCGTTGTCGCACCTGTAACCGCCACACAGTTCACGTTCACGTGCCCTTCGACCGCCAACATCGTACCTAAACTCCTTCTGTACCCTTCGCCAGTTATGTTTAGGTACTAGGAAATCGGCTTTAATTGTTACTTTTGGCAGATATTACAAGTTTCCTTCCAGAGTACCTATATAAGTGATTCATACCGTTTCAGCACCGATTAGTACAAAATAAAAACAAAATCACAACTTCAAAATGAGGCTTAATCTTTTTTAAGAATCTATTTTTGTTATAACAATATGCCATTTTCATAAACACATAATAGGAGGTAGTAGTATGAGGTATATTCACGTTATGGTGGTGTCAAGATGAACGTTTCTGCGGCCGGGCGTGGGGAAAGCCCGAGCGTCTCCGTAGGCAACGCGGCGGACCAAGGTCTCTACTTCTGCGGCTCCATCGCCTTCCACGGATACCGATTTCAAATCTGAAAGTGACAACAGAAAAGTTTATGAGCGATTGTTCATTCAAGGTATTAGCTTCTATAGGTATCTTTTTTCGGATTAAACGAGGAATCATATACTACTTCAAGTTGTGTTGTGTTAAGTTAGGTACAAAATGCGTTTTGTCGAGCCAGATCACTAATTTTGCGTATAATATAATCCTCGATACCATAGTATGTTTTATCGTACCATATATTTTTTACTTATTTAATTACTTATGTACACAGACTAATTTAAAGCGAAATAATGAAAAGGAAAGAGATCAGCACGAGGGTACCGTCACTATCGATGCTATCGATCGAACCTATTAAAGAAATAGAATTACGAATTAAAAATATTGGGAGGCTTTAAAATGTATCCGGCGGCATTTAGTGAGTGAAGGTGTAGTGAGGCGCTGGAGGTGTGCGAGGCGGGGAGGGGCGGTGGAGGGGCGGTGGAGGGGCGGTGGTGACTCACAGAGGTCGGGCGCGAGGCTGAGCCCCTCGCGGCAGCGCGCGGCGCAGCGCAGCGCGGCGGCGGGCTGCGCGCCGCCCGGCGCCAGCGCCAGCCCCGCCATCCAGCCGCGCAGCGGGTGCTTCATGTCGCTCTCCGTGCCTGCACACCGCCGCCGGCTTAGCCACGTACCGATACCCAGCAACGTCGCCAATTGAACTTGCAATCGACCCCATTGTTATCGTTTCCCTTATCGCAGTGTCCGGGATGGATCACCTCTCGATACAAAAGTTAAGATCCCGATCGGTCCTCGATCGGAACTTGACATAATATTAAAATCTACAGCGGGACATTTACGATAGTAGTCTACTAAAATAAATTAACACGCCGAGTACGAGATTGTCGGTCCGACCGCCGACATACGAGTAGCTGAACAAGTTACTGTAATATTTTCAACGAGTGCTACTATATTAGCCAAAATAATATGACATTTAAAATCACCCTGCCAGCAAGCGCCCACGACGAGGGTTGTGTTTACACCGTGCGCGGGGTGCAGTGGCCAGTCATCGATGACCTCGGGCCCCTTGCCGTCCACGGAGCGGTAGGGCTCGCCGTCCACGAACAGCTCCACGCTCGGGAAGCGCACGTTGATTGCGTAATGGTGCCACTCGTCGTCGCACACCTGCAGCATCATCATCACTTTGTTCATATTTGTGAAGATCTTACAATTAAAATACATTGAGTAGTTCCTCTTCACAAAGGTTTTACAATAGTTTCAAGTAGATATAAACTATAACACCGCTTGCGCGCAAAGTATTAAGCCAAGATAACAGACAATGACTCTTTCTATTGTCTCATATTGTCCACACGTACCTCAGGCAACTTCCACCTCCACTCGGCAGGTCGGAAGATATTCAGGTCGCCCTCGCCGAAGTCGCGACGGAGCAGCAGGATCAGTCGGCAGTTGCGCACGAATAGTGCGTAGTGGTGGCGGTTCATTTCTGTAAATTTTTCAAAGCAATAAGCATATTAAATTATAAAAGAATATTGAATATATTGTTAGTACACGTGTATACGGCACACATGGAGAAAGAATCATCATCTTTAATATTAATTCTTTTATTATTTCATTGTTCGATATGGTTCTCCTCTCAGAATGAAAAGGTGAAAAGTCTACTGCACGGGCCAAATGTAGATTAGCCGACTTGGCAGGTACATTGGCAAAATTTTAAGGAGATTACGCTTTATTACATGGAGGATCATGATGTGAAGACTTTTTGCCCTCGCGGTACAGACAAAATACCTTAATCTTTGCATTCCGAAGTTGAGGGCAAGGTTGTAAAAAGTAGACCGTGAAATGCGCATAAAGCTAACAATAGAAGGTGAGGGTCGGGGATCGAGGGATGATGGGACAAGGGTAGCGGTAGTAGGTAATAGAAGGACCAGGAGATACGGAAAGAGGAGTGGTAGAGGGCGAGGAGGGTCGCGGAAGGGAAGGGACAGGCGTAGTGTACGAGGGTCTCACTGTGGTCGTCGGCGAGGCAGAGCAGGTGCTCCTTGCGGTGCTTGTCGTGGTCGGGCGGCGGCGCGTGGCGCAGCCAGCCCGACAGCGCGAACGTGGCGCCCAGCGCGTGCGGCGCCACGTGCGCCGGCACCACGGCCGCCGTGCTCTCGCCGTCGAACTCGAACATCTGCTCGCCGTCGCGCCCTGCACGCACACGCGCACCGTGGGACCTTCAATACTAGCTCTCGTCTAGTCCATTCGACGACACGCGGATTATATTCGGATCGTAGAGACCCTTGAAGTTGTTCGAACTCGATCGAGGCTACAATTTGCGGGTTTCGAATTACATGTGTTACATTATAACAGAGGAATCTCTTGCCTGTTAGTTAAAATTGGTCTACATTTCAATATCCGCAGTGAGTATTTAATATAGGGAACATGTACCTGAATCGGGTTTCAGGGACTTGGCCCATTCGTTTCCGGCGCCGGGACTTGGGAGCAAATCGATCGTTTTCGGGTCCAAACCTGCAAATGTTATACGACACAACCTTGAAACGATTTTAGTACACTGTTATTAAATAAGTGCAAAAGTTTTCTCTATTCACGTTAAACTTGACAAATATACATGCCACTCGATAAACGTGTAAACACACGCTCCGTCTGTGGTTCTAAAAGCTTTTTGGGAGAACTTACTATTCTAAACCTCCGAAAACAATTTGGTACATGTTTAAAATAGAACATACTATTATTAACTTGAAGGACTTATGGACATATGTGAGTCACGTAATATATGAATATATTCAATAAATCAATGCCTCAGTGCTGTTGAGTACAGATATTCATATTAGTTCAGATTTCAATGTATGGAATGTAGCTGACCGCAAATGGTCCGCTGGGCGTGCACGGAGTAGGTGTCGCGGTCGCAGGCCACGCCGGCGCGCGAGGCCTGCAGCGTGATGGCGGCCTGGATCCTCGTGACGCCGGGGCAGCGCTCGTCGCTGGAGCACGCCTCCAGCCGCGCCGCCGGGAACAGCGCCAGCGGCCCCGTGCCCGGCGCGTAGTCCACGCGCTCCGCCAGACCTGCACAGAGACACATAAACATTGAAGTTGCAACGGTTGCAGGACAGAATAATTATATCCTTACACCAAAGATGACTATGCAAAATTGTCCAAAGACAATTTTCAAAATATCAAAATATTAATGCTTTAGAAATGGATATGTTGTTACAAATTACGTGCGATATCCAAGAAACAATATTACATGCTGTAGGAGTAAATGATTTTTTCACTAGTCTGTTATTTGATATT
>DWDT01001229.1:0-16606 GCA_018245595.1 Microceris scylla | reverse complement strand
ATATTTTGCGTGCAATTGTTGAAAATAAAGAAACAAAGGGCATCAAAGAGTTTTATAACATAAGTCACGGTAATACAATTTAAAAATTCTAGATCTTATCAATATATATATTAAAATTTATTTCGTATATGGTTCAGACCTAGGCCTCCCCTAAGCCTAGGAGGGGCCTAGGTCTGAAGGTTGTGTGTGTTTCATTGTTCAGACACATGAACTCAAAAAAGTTTTTATTTATTTTCATCACTACTCTTTGAAACTAGATGTAAAATTATTTCCAGGCTTCATTTACCAAGAGACTCAAGAGATTTATGTTGAGGGAATGCGTTCGTATCTCCGAAATCTATGGAATTTCATCGATTTTACTAGAAATTCGCTCTACGTTGCAGTTGCCATCCTTAGAATTGTAGCTTATTTTCAACAAATTGCCGAAATTGATAAGGATCCACAGAGAAAGTTTGTGCCAAGGGAAGATTGGGATGATTTTGACCCTCAGCTCATTGCTGAAGGCTTGTTTGCTGGTGCTAATGTATTTAGGTACGTTCAATTTATTGATGAACAATATTTGTAGCCGTAACTTGTAACTTTATGTTGATAAATCGTTAACTTCGTCATTAAGTAAATCATTAACTTTATCAAGTTTCAAATATAATTATGTTTTACTGACATGGTTATCATCGGTTGCATGAATTGATCTGGAAATGATGAAGTTAAGTTTATTTTCTTCAGAGTGTTTACTTATTTATTTTTGTATTATTACTTTTTTAGCGCCCTCAAGTTAGTACATCTGTTTTCGATCAATCCACACCTGGGCCCCCTGCAGATCTCACTTGGACGCATGGTGATTGATATTGTCAAATTCTTCTTTATCTACAGCTTAGTGCTTTTCGCTTTCGCTTGCGGTAAGTGAAATATTTAATAATAGATACAATATCATACATTTATTGTGCTTACTCTGTTATTTAATTAAAAGTAATAAAAAAATCGCGTTATTTTTATTTCAAGGAAATCATTCAAGGCATTTTCTTGATTTATAACGATTGATAAAATTGTTAGAAATGGGTTTCCTCCGTTCTTAAATTACCATTTACTATTAGTGGTAACGACATCGGAGTGGTTTATCATCGACGTGCAAATTATTTTCACAGTAATGGGCATTTATGAATAAAATTATGTCTTCAGAAATTGAATGCTTGATTTTTGTGAAACTAGGTCTAAACCAACTTCTGTGGTATTTCGCGGAACTTGAGAAGCGTAAGTGTTACGTGTTGCCCGGTGGCTTGCCGGATTGGAACAACTCTAGTGATCACTGCACGAAGTGGCGGAGTTTCGGGAAGTAAGATATGACGCGGGGCGCGGGATACGTGTATTGCTAGATTTGATATTAGTTGTGATTTGTGTAAACAACTCTATTCATATTTAATGTTTTTTCTTTAGTTGCTTGCTTTTATATGTTTTTAGATTTCAATTGTTAATCGTTCATTACATAAATTGTATAAAATATGTCACAGAAAAATTGTTGCCTTTAGAAAAGTAACTGTTCAAGTTAATTGGCTAAAACCTGAACAAGAATAGTTGTGTCATGTATTCTGAGCATGAATAATTATGTTATACGATACCAGGAGCCACGAAATTGTTATTTCGTACGAACATGCTCGTCCTCGATCCTTACCGTTGCTATGGTAACTCCAAATTGTTTTGTCAATCTCGACGTTTTAAAGCCGTTTGGGTAATCTGAGAGTTTTTGTAAAATTATTTGGTTTTTTGTATACATAACTATGGGCGAAGCTCAATTTGGAGTTCGGCATGTTATCGGAGCACCTATCGCCACAACTAGGTTGGCGGAACAAGCACTTATTTGTATGCCACCCAGGGGTGCTAAGTTCACAATATCAGAATGGAATATGAGCAACGAGCAGCGATGCAGGAATACCGAAGATCAGCAGCAGCTAGCAGACCGGATCCTTGGAGAATGCGAGCGGGTCAGGGAAGAAACTGCCGAGCGTGCTCATATAATGAAGGCCACGTCAGACCGACGCATAGAGGAGAGAATAGGCGATATCGAGTTCAACAAGAAGGAGCTGCAGATACAAAGAAAAGAAATCTGCTTGGAATTAGAAGCTCTTGGAGTATACAAGACTCGTTTACTGGATTGCTTAACGTCTCTACAGACTAACGCTTTGAATATTTGTCGAAAGTGTCTTATGCTCAGAGATGGGCGGATTGGCATTGACTTGGTCGTGGATGAAGTAGAACATGCTCTTCAGCAGGAAATTACTACGATTCTTGGAGGTCAAAGCCTTCTCAAACGCGCTTTGGAACAGTTAAACGAGCAAATGCGTCGGTTACGGTCAACGCGCTATCTGTTAGACCGTGATCTTCAATATAAACAAGCAGCTATTGATTTGGATGAAGGTTCTTTATCACTGAAGCCAACGGACCTATGTTTGTCAGTTTATGAAGGGTATGCAAACTTGGATCCAGCAAATATATCCGCTGAAGAATATAACGCATATTCTGCTAAGAATATTCAGCAAGCTGCTAGAGAAGTGACCAGCGCTCGTCCGATCAGAGTCTTCATTGACACTCTGTTGAAACAAGTAATCGATGACCTTTGGAACGCTTATAATAAATGTAACCACGAGTTTAACCAGCGTATAGAACAAACAAAGATAGCTAAAGCGAAACTAGAAGATATGCATAGTGAGACTACTCACAAAATTGCAGATATGCAAGACAATATATTGGAGTTGCAGAAGGCGCTATCAGATAAAGAAGGACATATAGGTTTGGCTCATACGAGACTTGGTAGGCGAGCGCAAAGGGTAGGAGCAGAATTGGTCCGTGATCCGCCAGGTCAGGCTTTGTATTACGAATGTGAGATGTTACGTCACAGTACAGAACAACTGCAGCAGATGCTGCAAGAAGCCACAGCATCGCTACGTTATCTTTTACAAACGCAAATCCAATTAGAAGAAGACATCAATGTCAAAATGAATACATTGAAGATAGATGAAGTTGATTGCATGTCTTTGCGAGTATCCATGGATTATCATGCATATTAAAACTAGGTTACGCTATTGTATTGCTAGTTTTTTATTGCGTTAATTTTGCATTTGGAAGGAAGCTAGGCATTAAAAAAATCGCAAGTAAAATTAGAATGGGTGTTTGATATTGTTTAAATGTATACATACTGACTTTGATGTATAACTCAAATTTTGTAGATAATTGCAATAAAGTTAATTGCATTTGAATGTTTAGGCTGTACTTTTAATAAAATAACGTTCCAACTGCACATATTTGCACATAAATTTACAGAAATATTCTTTAGTCTAATCACATTTCTTATATTGCTTTCATTGGCAAGTATTAGTTACGTAAACTGACTTGTTGATTAAACACTTTTAAAATATATTTTTTGCTATATTACATAAGCATTTAGTTTATCATTCCACAAAGCTTAAACATTAAGTTTTTTTTGGATGCTGAGTCAGTTCTAGATCTTTCTACCTTAATTAATCTTACAAGTGTGACAGCGTATTTGAGGCATCCCAATCACTCTTCTGGGCGTCCTTCGGCATGGTTGGCTTGGACAACTTCGAACTTGCTGGCATCAAGACTTATACTCGCTTCTGGGGACTGCTCATGTTCGGATCATATTCCGTCATCAACGTGATTGTTCTGTTGAACCTTCTCATAGCTATGATGTCCAACTCCTACGCTATGATTGATGTAAGTATTTTCTTGTTAGTTTTGAATATTTACAGTACTATGGTTAAGTACCTAATTTTCAATTTTTAAAAAGGGTCCTGAATATAGAAGAAGCATGTCAGGTCTGTAACGATAGAGATATTTAGAAGTTGATCGCGGCTTAACCCAAAAGAGATCTAGCGTGGTGATATAATAATAATAATTTTATTAATTTGAGCCAGTTACATAAATATTTACCTACAACACTGAACTTTCATTAAAGTAGGTCCACACATTGAACATTATTTATTGTTTTATACGTGGGCGTATAAAATAAGGTTTACCACATGAGTTATGTTTGTCTGTCCCATGAGAAATACCTAGCAACAAATTATCATCACATTACTTAAACCTTCGTTAATGAAACGTGTCCACAACCTGGTAATATAATTAGGGAATCTACGAATTTATGTGATTAATTAGTGATTAAAATGACGGAAATTTTAACGTAAAATAGTTGGTAGAATATTACATTTCTTCTCATTAATATTTCCTTTATATTCAATTATTGAACAGCTAAATTATTTAAATAAAATTTCATTATGATAATGATTCTGATCCTTACAATATTCTGACAATATGATACTAGAATATGAAAATGCATGACGAATCTATTTTTGTTCTAGAATAAGAGTTTTGTCTTGGTCAATATATAATATCGTGCTTTTTAAAATTACCAGGAACATTCTGACGTTGAATGGAAATTCGCTCGCACCCGTCTCTGGATGAGTTACTTCGAGGAGATCTCCACTTTGCCACCCCCTTTCAACATCCTGCCCACCCCCAAACTCTTCATGAAGCTGCTGCGTCTCAGGAAGAAGGATAAAATCAGGAATATGAAGATACAAGTAAGAATTTATAATAATGAAACCTTAGGACGATGTGCCAATTTACATGCAACAATACCTATTGTGGATAGCCTTTACATTCATAAGTAGATAAATAGATTCGATATTACTTTTTATACCTTTTTGTAGACTGCTTGTTTGTGGCAACATTATCATTGAATTTTCGTGGCTGTACTTCTAATATTCATGTTAAAAAAATTGTCACGCCTTAATGAGAATCCCTCTTTAAGCCTCCTGAGGTACGGTAGCTGTCAGCGAGTTGGGGATATTGATATTTTCTGACCATAAGTATCCCAGGTTGGCAGGTGACGATAACAGGGGCAAATGTTGCATAAACATGAAATGATAACTGGCCAGTTTGACAATATCCAATTAAAAATTGATTTATTTTAAAGACTTGACATTCTGTTTTCTATGGAGTAACATCCCGCCGTAGAGGTCAGTCGATAGACACAAAAGTTTTAGTTGATGTTTATTTTCTCGTTTCTTTTAACGCAATTTATACTTAGAAGCAACGAGATTAACAATACTCACAGTTGTCGTCGAAGATACAGAAATTAGTTAGTCCTTGAAATGTAGTAATATTATAATTATTAATTAAAGTAGAGTATTCACTTACTGCTCGTTTCAGTTAATGTCACTAATGCTTACTCGTATATTGATAAGTGCATTTAGTCTTAATTAGTAGCAGTCATATTTGAGGCTAGTCTCAACCGCGTCGTCACCCTTGAGGACTGGGATATTCGTTTCTAGTGCAATCGGAAACCATATCCGTTATAGAAAAAAATTGTGTTAGTGACTATTGTTTGGAAGCAAAACTGTAGCAATGCGCTACCCAACTGAACTGCGTAAGCGTACTGTTTGTTATCTATCCGACCTGACATTAAAAATATCGTTATATTAAAATAATGACTAACTGCTGTTACCTATATTTTAATATTAAGTAACCCGCTGAGCCTACCCTCGTCTTGTGTAGGTGTGTCTAATTAATTTTAATTAATATCGTCAAAACTCTTTATGAGCTAAGGCTGGTTAAAATTAATCTTGTATGTAAACTTTATTGGAAAATTGTTGTAGATTTCATGGATAAGTGGCAAAACAGTAAGGGGCAATGGCGAGGCCATAAATTATGTAATCAAGTCCATATATACGTCATAAGTCATAAATTGTGTAATGACCTTCAAGTGACTCTTTTTATACATCATTAAGTGTTATTTTGGTAACATTATTTTAATTCCATAAAAGTTAATGATTTTGGATAAATTTATAATTGCTGAGTACGATATAAAAACTGAAACTTTTAATAGTCCAGCCATTTTCCAGTGTTCTTTTAAAACTATGAAAAGAAAGTTTCAAGTTTTAATTTATGACGGGTTTCCTTTGGTTTCCACGATCTTAAGTGCTAATCCACTTGAAAGTAAGTCAATTCCTTTTTTTGATGCAGAAGTTATAACGCGTAAGTTATGGCATCTAGAATTTAATTTTTCTTATTAGTTGGAAAAAATGTAGGTTAGAATGCTTAATATTTAATAGAATAGTTAAACGTAGAATTAGAAAAAATGGGTGCACTAACAGCCCTACGGGTATGACTAATAGACAAAAAGATTAATATACAATATGAATAAAACAAACTCTTCTTTTTCTCCAGGATGGAAAAGAGAGTGAGCACGATATTCGGTACATTGCAGTCATGCGAGCTCTGGTTTGGCGATACGTAGCGGCGATGCATAGAAAGATGGATGACGAACCCGTTACAGAAGATGATGTCAACGATTTAAAGGGAGATTTATCTGCTTTGAGATATGAACTGCTTGAAGTATTAGGAAAGAACGGAATGGATGTATCATCTGCGGAAAGAAAGGAGAAGAGTAAGTAGAAAAATTTAATCACGTCGCTGGCATATCGTATAAGGTTAACATACTATTTGAGGTAAACATGATTTCATTCACAAAGTGTAACACGTTATATGTATTAAGCTCGCTCTGTCGTTTTCTATCTTCACTTATTATTCCTATCCCTTAATTTAATAATTACTTATTCTTCCTATCCTTTATACTTGGCGTAGTGATGGTCATATTTCTTAATAAGGAATTCACATATTCTTTCTGCTTTGTATACTGTATTATTTATTACATTAACTCCTTATTATTTAAAAGGGCATTTTGTATTGTTTACCACCTATTGTTTGTTCCCTATCTCTTCCATCAAAAGGTTGCCTGAAAGAGATTGCTATTGAGCGACAAATCACCTATTTTATATTTTATTTTAAAGGTCTTTTTTAGCATATTTTGGTGTACAATAAAGATTACACTAAGAGTACCACTAGTATAAATTATTGTTTTAGCGGTTCTCGCAAAACGCATGAAAGTTTGGGAGCGACGCTTGATGGCAGACTTTCGAGTGGCACCCATAAGATCTGTAGATGATGAAAAGCCACCGGCCAATGAGGACAGCTTATCCAGGTTCAGGAGAATTGCCAAAATGGCAGTTGCCGCTAATTCTAATTCAAAATGGGATCAGACCCTTGCTGCTGTTGGGGTATCGTAAGTATTTGAGATTCTTTCACATTTTTTGATCTTACTATTTATTCCTCGATCTGTTGGACGAAAATATTCTCTCGAAATGACAAAGCGTCCAGATCGTAATGTGTGGTAAGAGGTTTCAGATAGTAAACTTCTTCAAAATATTATTAAAATTTTCAATTTGTTATAGTTTAGAAATTGAGCTTATAAAATAGGTTTTCTTTTTTCACAGATCGCAAATTGGACGTGGTCGGACTCGTAATTCTGTTAAAAAACAGCAGAATCTGCAACAAGCAATCAATGAGGCTAAGAGATTAGTACAGCGGTCACCATTGGCCGGTAGGTCCAGTAGAAATGTCAACTTTCAAGTCACAATTTGTATCATAGGTTTAGGTTAGCTTTTGACGTTTCTAGATAGATTTTATAGATATAATAAATCTATTTGGTTTTATATAATATATAAGTTTTTTATATTTCGGTTCAGAGAATGTTAGGCGGTATTGATGGTTTTAGAAATTATATTTACATAAAGGCAATTTTGGTGGTGATGGTCGTAGGCAAAATGTGTCATTTAGCATGCCAGTAGCTTCTTCCTGTATCGATATAATTTTCATATATTGAAATTTTTAACATTTGTTCTAATAAGTCAAACCGTTCTAGGGGCCTCTCGTGCACCAATCCCTATTCAGATGCCCATAAGTCCTGGTCATACACTTAAAGAACTAATTCGGGATATATCAACCGATTATGGGGATCCAGTTATTATCAGAACACCTGTACCGGGATCTCCGAAAAGAGGTATTTGAAAGTGGATAATGTTCAATTGTTTGAACGTCTTCTGTTTCTATAAATATAATAATGTTTTGTTTATTTTGGGTATATTTAGATTATATTGGCTGTATTTTTCAAATGTAATTAGTAAGAAAAATTCGCTTTAAAATTCTAATAATTGTATTCATATTAAGTTAGAAAACCACGATTGTTTTATATGACTTAAAATATTTTTTTGTGTCATAGATGGTGGACAGCCATTTCTTGTAGGTACCTTATTAAATCCAACGGCTCCTAGCAGATCGGCTTCCCCAAGACCCCGGTCTGTTAGTCCTACTGCGTCTGAGGTAGGTAAATCTTATTAGTATTATTTTTTATATTCATAAAATAGTTTCTATGTCAACCTCACAATATTTTTACAGTTGGTGTCTAGGGCTCCTTCACCGGCGCCAACATCAGTTAGTCCCATACCTGTCGCCAGGCCCATAGCTCCCGAGAGAAAGCCTCCTGAAGGTGCTCTGCCTCCACCACCGGCCACTAACAAATCTAAGGCAAGTAATAGATGTAGAGCACTTCAATAATTAAAACGTTTTATTTGAATCGTATCTTCTTTTCAGAATAGTTCTTTTCTGTCATTGTTGCGCAATAAATTATTCATTGTTTTGACCTATTCACACGAAAGATGCTTTAATCTTTTTTGTATTTCACAGGCGTCTGTATTACCAACAATGGAAATAACCCCCAGCACACCGGTAGTAGTCCGTGCTTCTTCACCACAGCCAAGCAAGCAAACTTCAACTAATCAAACGCCTGGCAAAGTCGAGTTTAAAAACGCTTCATCGAAACCTAATCCCGAATCAATTTCAGTAAGCCTTATATTTTCTTTAGTTTGTGTTTGAAATGATTCTTTCATCTGTATAATACATAATTGTCTTTCGATTGTAGGTTAATCTTTTTTTATTCATGTTTCCTTTATATTCATCAAACATTTGATCATAATATATGTATCTAATGTGGAAAATGTTATTACGGCATTGTTATTAATCAAATAATATCAATTAATCTTCATGTGGAACATTTTCGTTAACGATTATTTTTATTATTGTTTATTTTAGTCTGCAGTGAGTTCATCATCTTCAACCCAAAAACTTTCATCCACGTCCAGTATCGAGCCATTGCTGCCACCATCACCATCACCACTCCCAACAAAGGGCGTAGATGATGCCAAGACCATCAAGAGACAGCCTAGGACGGGCTGGCTTTAGAAAACCAATAATAATTTAAAAGTAAAAAAGGTTTCAAGTTAAAAAATGGAATTCGCCTTGTTTCTAGACGATGTTTTGAATTATCTTTTTATCAATTTGATATTCAACAATGCTCTTAAATTAAGTATTTATCTAATGTACAGCTTTTATTAAAACAAAGCACCGTATAAATGCTTAAGAGCTATTTACACAGCAAATCAATTAGTTATACATATTATAGTTACACAGGCCTTTATGTATTTATAATGCAAGATACAAAATTCACTAAAACATGCATGATCTTAACTAAAAATAATGACAAACTTCTTTGAAATAATAATTGTGTATATATGTATAATCAGCCAAATAATTTGGTTTTTTTTTTTAATACTGAAACTAATGTTTACTTTAAGTACATATTAAAACAAAAGTAAAATGTAACCGTTTTTTTTAATTTTACGTTAAAAATTAACTTTAATTTCGTCATTGTTAATTCAGTTGCATTTATGTTATATGTATAGATATATATAATATTTTATTTTCTTGCCATGTAGAGTAGTGTATTTATACTGTCTATTCACAGTCAATAAGTTGAAAATGTGTAAAAATGCATAGAGTACATATTAATTTTTATAACATCTTAAACGTTTCTATTATATAATATTTTTTTTATATAATAATTCTATTGTATAATAATTGCATTATGATATATCATTATTATATTTTAGTGTGCCGAATGATTCGTAATTATTTCGGCATAATGGTTTTTGGTATTGACAACGATAATATTTTATAAATACATGTCTACTAAAACTTCGCAAAATTTTATTGAAATGTAATGAGAATTAACTTATGCAAGCTACCTAATATTATGAAACCCACATTAAATATATAATGTTAGTTCTTTGTCTTTTAGACTCTGCACTTTCGAGTGCAAGAATTACCACTAAAGATGTGGTCACTATAATGGAGTACCTATATTTCTGCATAATTATTTCAATGTAGTTTTGTATATTGAAGTAAGTAATTCAGAGCAGTAATACAATATCGAATGATGTAACAAAGCGAGCAGGCGCGTAGTTTCAGAGCGTCAAATCCACGACTAATGTGAATGTCTGTTAGACCGTCTTAGTCGCTTACAGCTTACATTCGATATTCTGATTTTTTTTATTATTGTCGTGCCAGTCTCTGATAGGGCAGGCAGTGAGAGACCCGAGCGTGAAATACCATTTATTCAAAATTGGTTAAGCGCCAATAAATAGCCTGCTCGCAAGTAAAAATTATCGCATACGGTACCAGGAGTCGGCCGACCCGCATGAGCCAGTGCGCCGGACTATAGCCTTAACCTGTCTCTGTAAAACTGTAAAAAATCAGCAATGTCACATTTACAAAATTCCGGTTTTACACAATTATTTATTTTTTAAAGAGTCCTTTGTTGCAGTTTTTCTAGAACAATTTACATATATATCATTATATACATTTACAGAGCATATAAAGCTATTGTCTTTAATAAGAGCAAAAAGACTTGTAGTTTCAGAGTGTAAAATTCATTGTGAATTTCTGTCAGACTGTCTTTGTTGCTTCTTGTTGACATTGAATATTTGTTTTTATTATGAGATACTTTTTATCTTTATGGAACAAAGACGTTCAATCAAATAACCCTACTTTTGAAAAGAGGTCGCCGTCCCCTACTAACAGCACTTTCAAAGAAATCACCGATATGGTTACCTATAAACATAGTTTGTTAGAGTCTTTTTTCTAAACTGGAAAAGGCTTAAAACATACTAATACTAATCATCAGTTAAGATTCGTGTACATTATGTTTATTATTAGGTATTTTATTCACTCGGATACAAAGGAAACCAGATTGATTTACGATGCCAATATGATATTGAGGCAGGGTAGAGGTGGGCAGGGCTATAGTTTCAAAGAGTCAATTTCGCATCTAATGTGACTGTCATAGTATATTGCCGACACACGATACCTTATCCAATTGGCTTGTTATTTTTGTTTTACAGATGATTCTGATCCTACCGATCATTGGCGTTAATGCATGATCGCCTTTAAGAGCAAATATGTCTTTTTTTTTAAAAAACGTAACATCAGGCCTGTAATCCCCGAAGTTGTAGGCAGAGGAGTGTAGTACACTCCCATGTTTCAGCAGTTACGCTTAAGTCCCATAGATTAGGTGGTGAGCCTATTGTCATACACCGGGCACAGATCCAAACTCCGAATCACTACTAGAAGTTCTAAATTAGAAGAATCCAATAGTACCTACCCGGGATGTGAACCCAGGACCTCCCGATCGGCATTCGACCAACGAGGCACTAGAATAATTTTGAAAATATTTATAATGTTGTCTGATTACTGACGCTTAGTATATATGTATGTATGTACGTCGTTATGAGCAACTTTTATTATGTATTTATCTAGATAATAATAAAATAATTACAATGTTAAAAAAGTCAATAAATGTATTACAATATATTTAATTCATAATATGAATTCGTCAGTTTATTTTATGTACTACTTATGTTATATACATATTTTAATTTCGTTGTTCAATGATTGTGTTATGGTAAAATATTGGTAACGCAATTATATGAAAAATGTGATGTCTTTTTGAAATCTTTAAATAGTGTCACTCTTCTCAAATAATTCTTTCATGAAAAGAATTTTAATTGAGATTGTTTTTCTTACCTGTGTATAATCAGTTCATAACTTCTTATTCTCATTAATAATTCATATATTGGCCAACATTTTACTAATACATTGTATTATCATCAGACGAGTTCAACCAAGTATCTAAAACCAGTAAGTACTTTTATCAGTCAGATGTCCCGTGTCTGTTTAACCTTGTCAAGGATAACCTTGCTGCTTACCAGCAAGAATAGATGGAGTGGTGGTGATGCCGTAAACAACACCTGCTTTATCGGCTTAATGCTGCAAATTGGTATTCTTAAAAATTCTTGTATCTTTTCTTACCTTGTATTATTTTGAGTATAATAAAGTACACATTCGAATATAAAGTTTTTTTGATTGTTTTATTTACCCTAAAACAATTTAACTGTTATTCAAGTTGTCTAGGGTAAACAGCTGGACGTAACTATATTCTTATCTGTTTGATACTTGCATAAAACGTAACATTCCGCCTGTAATCCCTGAAGGCGTAGGCAGAGGAAACTAGTAAGTAGACTCGTAGTAAGCTCCCACGTTTCACCAGTTACGTTTAAGTCCCATGAAATAGGTGGTGAGCTTATTGCCATACACCGGGCCCAATTCCAAACTTCGAGTCACTACTAAAAATTTTAATTTAGAATAATCCAATAGTACCCGACCCGGGATTGGAACCTAGGACCTCCTGGTCGGCAGTCGCGCTTGCGAGCACTCAACTAACGAGGCAGTCAATCAGTTTGATACTTGCATAAAATATAAAAACGCAATTTTAGCTAATTAGCACCTCAAATAATAATACCAGACAAGTTGATACCATGTAAACGTTAAAAAATATATTTATTGTCAAACTACATATATCACCAAGATGCAAGTTTTGATGACATTAGTTTTTCGTCTTGAATTGAAGATAATACGTTCGTGTTCGTTTAAATTGTGTCCTTATTGAACATGAGTATTAATATGATTAAAAATATACTTGGAAGCCACAAATTGCGCTGTTTATTTTATTAGACGAACTGATTGAATCTTGATCTCTGTAAGGTATCTTTCTAATATCTATTTTACTCGTATGTTTGTTTTAAACTAGTCTCGACGTTTATAAGCATACTGTGTATATTTAAACATTATAGAACTTTTCGCATGAAATCATGTCGAAGTATTATTGGCTTTTTAAATTGACATTCCCAGTAATAGCAAGGAGTATAGATTTCAGTCCGGCGTATAGACACCTTCATTCAGAAATGTTGGTATGATTAATCACTAAAACGACTTAAGTACCGAAGAACATAGGCTTAGAATAAAGTTATATAACACTATAGGCTTAGAATAAAGTTAAAACAACTAACTAGATGTATTTTATGCGTGAGGTCCGTGAAGCACGAGGTTCTTGTATAAATCTTTATCTGTAGTATAGTCTTGCATGGGGGAATGATGGAGTTTTTCGAGTTTACTTTCAGTCTTCTCTCTTTGTATACATTGAATTTTAACTTTGCTTGTTGTTCTGAACAAAGGAAATAAACACAGAAATTTACAAAGAAATTAAATATAACTGATTAAATATTACATTTTGTTTAATATCCTCCGGGCTATTAGCTGGATTTTAAATTATCTTCAAAGTGACCACGAGTTCAACATTCCTCTAGGCTATTCGATTTGTTTTGTTACTGCCTTTAAATTTATTATAATAGCTATTTTGTAAGGGGTAAGAAATGAAAATATGTATGTACGTTTTATATAAAATAAACCATTTATTTTTGTTTAAAACATCAATTTTGTATACTACAGCAATGTGATGGTGAACATAATGGGAGTCCATTTTGTATTATACACGTGTTCGCCAAATTACATCTTTTGATATGTAAGCCACTTCTTTAACTTTTTGTATTAAACGTGTCTGTAAATATAGTATTGATGACTTACGCGTTGTTAGGAATACATAAATTTAATTCGGTATACAATTATTAACTTTTGAAAAATAATTTCAATTTTGTCATTTCTATATTTTCAAATATGATTTTACAGAAATTTTGAAAAATATTTTTTTCATTTCGTATTTTATAATATTATTTAAACATGAAAACATTGCAAAAGATTTCAATTTCTATCAATGAATGAACAAAATTATTAATGACGAAAATAAACTTTGCCAAAAATGGGTGATGTTTAGAAAATTCTTATAGATGATACATTTTTCATATAGATATAATATATTTGAAGGCAATTTGTCAAGATGTTTTCAGTACGTGATGCCAGAATGTTTTCGTTTTAATCAACTTGCAGGATTACTTATTTCGGATTATATGGTGTGATAAGATTGTGTTAGATTGAAATATGATTGTCACGAGGTCTAGCAAATTAAGACGAAATCATAGACAAATATGTGACTGCGAAGTATTTATGACAAAATCTGATTTGTGAGAAGTGCTCTAGATTTTATTCTTTGGTAATTCAATTTAAATTTTTTATTTAGTTCAACTCTTCTTACATTTAATTTGTTAAAACCTACAAGACAAGGCACTTGTTAAATTTGTAAATGTCTCAACAAATACTTAGGATACTACTACTGACAATAAATTCCCAACTTTTTAGATTCCAATTATTGTTAATACCTCATTATTCTTTGCATCATCTCACTAATACGTCTATATTTGATTGTTAACAGGATTAGATCCAGCCGGAAATCATTTTTCCAGTTGCCTTCGATTTGCCTCTCCCACCGACTGTTGTTGGCACGGGTGCTGGGGCTGGCGCTGGTTTCGGTTTCTTGGGTTTCTCTGTTTTCTTTTTTGTAGCATCTGATCCTTCTCCCTCTGTTTTAGAAGACTCTGCTTGTTGGTCCGAAGTCGATTCAGCTGGTTTTGAATCAGATTCAGATTTCTCTTCAGTCTTCGACTCTGCTGGTTTTGAGTCGGAATCAGCTTGTTGTTCAGATGAAGGCTCACCAGACGGTTCTGATGGTGGCTGGTCTGGTGGTTTTGTTTCCGATCCTTCTCCTCCCTCAGGAGGCTTTGTATCATCCGTTGGAGCTGGTGATTCCTGTGCTGGGGATAGGGTTTCTTGTGATGGACTCTCTTCTTTCTTGTGATCAGCTTCAAGAGTAGCAGCTGATAGAACTAGTTCTGGCCCTGCTGGGGTCGGAGTAGGTTCAAGAGGCTTCTGAAGATTTTCATCTTCTTCTTTTGTCATGTAGAGATTTTTCGAAGGAGAATCGGGTTCCACCTGAATTACAACCTCTTTATTACCTGTTGGAGAAGCCGGTGTTTGTTGTTTTTCTGCTGTTTCTGTTTTTTGTGGAGATAGTGGTTTAGGTTCTTGTGATGTTCCGGGTTCACCTGAGAATCATTAGTTGGGACAATTATAATGGGCACTTAAACTAATTGCGGGTTTGTTGCTTTTATAAAACATAAACAGTTATATATGCTATTAATGATAATGACGGTTTTGTGTACAACAAAAAAAAAATCACAGGTTTGTGATAATTAAATTGTACTTCTTGTCAATAAATTGTGAAATGTATCCATATTACAGTGGGGTCTGGATTTTTTCTACGGGGTTTTACTTTACCTTTATCTTCTATCTCAGCTTCAACTTGAATTTGATTTTCTTTTAGAACTTCATCATCGGGAATTTCTGGTATTGGCGTTCTGGCTCTGAATGCTATGTATGATGATAAAAAATGTTATTTGTATTGTAAGGAATAAGTGAAGGTAAACATATACTTAGGAGTCAGTCACAGCAATAGCCCCAAATAGCATAGATTGAGGATAATGGTTTTAGCATTTGTAACACTAATAGTTGAATATGGAGACACAGTGATTATTGTTTAAGCAAAACTTTTTGCAAAAACGTCACGCCAATAAAGTTTTAATATGCAACACGCATTCGATCGAGGTAACGCGAATACAGCACATGCATCTAAATTGAATTGTACATTGCAGTATATTCAGGAAACCTTTGCATATGAAATAGAAAATTTGAAGCAGATTCATAATGGGTATGTACATTCGTTCAATATGAAGTTTTAGGACAGGTAAAAGTAATTTTTTTCAATTCACATTGAATTTACGATGTAAATTTGATTACTGATATTACCATATGAATAGTTTCTTACATTAAAAAAAAAAATGTATAATAATGAAAATGTTAATAATGAAAAATTATGGAATTTACAGGTGAAATGATGTTCACTTTATAATGGAGAGACTGATAGCCAGAAATAAAGAAGTCGATAGCTAAATAATACCAAAGGACCTTAAAAAAATTATGTACAAATTATTTGCTCAAATGTTACGCTACGAATTATTACCAGGGGCACTTCGTTTTTTGGTGCTCTTCCTCTTAGCTTCTTTAGCCTCGAAAACCTCATCCTCAGATTTGTAGTCGCTAAGAGATTCTCTGGGGTTCTCCTCCCGATCAGTGAAGTCTGATTTTATCTTCTTCTTCATGAATTTAACGTACGCCACTCGCGTTGTTGGTGTCACATCAGACAACTTTGGATTGTACTCTGCGAAATAGTTATATCATTATTATTGTGTTACCCAAAATGCGAGATGGAGTCAAATTTAAGTTTTGATCAAAAGCATGAAACTTTAATTAAGATTTTCAAACACTCTTCAAAGTTATTGTAATTTTTTTTCACTTATGTATTATATTATCAAAATAATGTTAATATTATTTTTAAGTATTTCTACATGTTTAAAATTATATCATAGCTAAATATTTCATCTGTACCATTTGGGACTGAAAAATAGCATTAATCATCATCATTATCATCATCATCATCATCATCATCAGCCTATTT
>DWDT01001228.1:0-16606 GCA_018245595.1 Microceris scylla | reverse complement strand
GTGAAACGTGGGAGTGTTCTGCATTCCTCTGCCTACCTCTTCGGGGATTACAGGCGTGAAGTTACGTTTTTACTAATAATACGATTATTACTACACAGTAACCAAATTATTATAAGTATGTAAAAGTATGAACCTGGTTATTATTAGGTTATATGGATTTTAATCATAGTATCTTCCGCAAACGGAGATGATCGCTCCTAGTAAACACTTGCAATCGGCAACCGTATCTTTTGGCACTGATACACAAATTGTTTTTATCACAATTGCTTTACGGTAGAAATAGCTGCAGCGACGTCGCAGCCCCGAGAGAACTAAACACACATTTTGTCACCAACTTAGTTTTGTTTGCGTAGATTTCCATTTCGTACTCGCCTTGTTTATATTGAAAAAACTGGCTAGCATTCGAACTACATCTAGTGTTCCTCGATTTTTCTCAATCGTGGTCTCTAAACAATTGATTGAATCAAATAAACTCGCAGTAACGTACATAGAATAAGGTGCGGCGAGCTCGGTCATTCGATATTTCTCCATCGCCTGTCAAGTAGACGAGTACAATAAATGTTTATTGTCCTCGAATTACTCAAGTGAGAAACGGTATAAAGAGAAAAGAATGGTGCCCGCGGAAGGGACCACGACAAAGGCGATCCTTCTTCGGACCACCAGCCGTGACGGCGCTTACATTAAGGTTATCGTCATCCGCCAAACTGAACACAAAAGCCTCGCCTCCGAGAGCCCTGTGATTCACGGTACCAAGTCGCCCTATTATCATAACGTAATTGTGTATCGAGTGACACAATACCTCTGAAATTCAAACGATTCAATCCGTTACGTAGTGTATTCGTGGCAAAATGTATGATGAACAATGTAGATACAATTTCTGTGATTTAATAATACATTTTCTTTCTGTAGCAATAAGATAATTAACATGGATATACATACATATATTAACCTAAGACATTGCTTGTATCACGTAAATCTAAGACGTTTGCACTTACTTTATACTTTACACGTAAATGATCTTTATGTTCAAAGAAAACTTATTTTTAAAGTAAAATAACGTATGTATTTTTAAAATTAATTTTCTTATACATACTATCTAAATTAGATGAAAAAAACACAGACGGCGCCTTGTCTGAAACAATCAGGGCACTAAACTCAACGAAATGTTACTAAGCTACGTAAGAAAAATTATAATTATCTGAACAAGTTCTCGAAATAACAAAATCACTGAACATTTAGAATGTACATAGTTTGTTCTTTAAGTGTTTTAAGCCGGCGTAGTCACGTTATCCAAGACTTTATTAACAAAACAAATCCGAAGTCCCGAGGAGCGTCTTATCTTTATCCTTATGCAATATATAAATAAGACAGAAGTAACATTAACTGTAGCAATAAAACTATGAGAAATAGTTTACTGCTAACGTTAGAAATGGTAACAAATTTACATAATTATTATGCCCAGGAGGCATAATAATTATGTAAATTTGTTACACATCTTATGACACATGACATTATGATGACAATTTATAAAAATAAATTCTTTAAAAACTTAAACAGTACATATTCAGTTATATAGCTAAGTGATTTTGAAAATAAAAAATATGCTCTATATATAATTAACCTTTAACCTACTAACCTGACTAACCGGTGGTAATTGTTTAACAGAACAGAATGCCAGTAATGTGCAAGTTCGTCAAAGCTATGAACGCCTTTCTGTTTTTTTAAATATAATATTCCCTGTGTTATCACACAACGGTCACCAGAGCACTCGCGTTCTATTCAAATCCCGGATACACAGATATTTGAATGATGGATGGATATTTTGGGTTTGTTTATTATTTTTTATTTGCCTTCTGGTATAGGTATATCTGTAACACTGTGACACAAAGAATCGCAACGCGAAAAAATACCAGTGTTATGTTATAAACACTTGAATATTTAGTATAATAAATAAATAGATGAACGTATGATAATACTTTTGTTAAATGTAGCAAAGCTTGACATATTTTGATGATTCCAATAGCATCCATCCTTTTTTTTCAAAATTACCACAGTGTCTTATTTTCTTAGTATAAACATGTAACAATATATTTCGAGTGTTGGTCGAGTAGTTGCAAGCCCGATTGCTGATCGAGAGGTGCTGGCTTCGAACCCCATATTATATACGAGTAACTGATGAAACGTGGAAGTGTACTCCGCTCGTCTCTCTACCCCTTTCGGACTACAGGCGTGATGTTATACTTATCTAAGTATTTCCCTACAAAGTTGTAAGTTCTGTTATATCGGAAAGTTTGGAAATATTTTTGTTTTTACTATTATGATATCACGTCAGGTGCTTACGAGGTAAACAGAAAGCATAGAGTAACAAAATTAAGGTTAAAGATAAAAGCGTCATTAGCAATATAGTTAATAAATGCAAAATTAGTTTTATAAATTATTTTTTATGCTAGAGACTTAGAATTTCTTGGTTTAATGAATTAATTCTCCAACTCAGATTTAGACAATCTGATGATGATGATGAAATACATGATTTAATATTATAGCAATAGCATATATCTGCTATTGATGGAAAGCCGGTGTTATTGCAGCTGACAGCCGGACATGATCACAGTTTGATTGCCCCAGTGTTTTGCCAACCGGAATGTATAAACCGTGCGTGTACGTCATATGCGAAACCAATAACCTAAATGTCTGTTGCTAATCTTTTTGTATAAATCAATACTTTTTTCCTTATCTGCATGTTTAATACTATTAAAATTAATGCCATAATTTTAGCGATAACAATTGCTTTATGTATGTATACAAATACGCAATGATATAACATTAGTTAATCTTTTTAACATAAGTAAAAGCATGATAATGATGTACATTTTTAATACATTAAAATTTTTTTCTATTTAAAAAATTAGATTTTAATATAAAAATGAAAATCTTTCTCAATTGAAATAGCTTTAGCCATTAAAAGATGGGCTACTCAATTTCGCGTATTACCTTTCATATTCCTACAGTCATACAAAGCGATAAATTTTCATATTGCAAGACCAACGCAATATCACAGTAAAGTGTGTTATATTTCATCTCCGCGGCCCATACATTGCCTACCTGTTAGTCAACCATGCTTTTTTACATGTTTGGGATATTCTGATTTCAAATTTTCTTGAGTTATTTATTAACGAATGGGCATACCACTCACTATACACTTTCCAATGCAAAAATAAGTTTCTGCTTTATCCTGTTTGACTTTTTCTTAATATCTTTAGGTACAAATTAAATATTTCCGAATTTCAGAAACCGTTTTCATCAATCTTTCGTCTAATACTTCAGATTCATTTACAACTTAGAACCATAACTTAAAATTAAGGTTTAACAGCAATTTATAAAGACCCTCTGTTATTAAATATCTGAATATAACGCTACCCTAAAAACTGAATAATATCACTTTATGTCTTCGTGTCTGCAGGCTTAGGCCTTTCAAGCCTATAGACCAGCTAAAGACCCAATGCTCTTCAACACCACAAATATCTTTGTTTGTACTCGTAGATCGAAATTCAATAATATTTTACCAATATAATTTAGTACTAAGCTGAATATCATCAAAATATTGGCTACACTACTTTATAATACGCTTGGAAAACTAGTATCAGCGATATTGTCTTTATAGTGGAGTTAATCATTCACGACTGTTCGAGTACTCTGTAATGGGCTATTATGGAACAAATTGCCAAGCTGTTTAGTTCGTACGTTTCCAGAGGCAATTGATTTGAAACCGTGCATCTGATGAAATATTGATGTTAAAGTCTAGATCAATGTTAGTTACATTTTAATGTAGAACGCGCTTATTTAAATTAAAAATAATAATCTGTATTCCTTAAGACGGTGTTGTTAAGAATGTATTAATTTAAAAATTGGCAACAAAAGTTTAAATGATACGAAAACAAGTGCCTGAGTGCAGTTTGCAATATCACATTAGCAAAGATATGCTCGTAATCAATTTAGCATTATTCCCCGTTGTCTTTTAATACCCTCAAACATAAATGCTAATGAGAAATAATTAACAGTTCATTACCGACGATGACGTGGTCTTCACCTCAGTATTACACAGATGTATATATACCTTTTCTTAGAAAGCTGTAACAAACCACCTAGAAACCACAGTTACATATTTTAAATATTATTGTTAGGTTTTGAAGAGAAAATCATAATTTTATTTTTCAAATAGTCAAGTCAAGTTTATTTCATGATTACTTCTTAGTCTGGTATCTGAATAAAAAAGTTATATAAAATTGTTATATAGTATAGTTGTTATACACTTTTTAACCGTTAAAACCACGAGAGAATTTTTCGACAGTAAGGCAAATATCTTTATAATATCATTAATGCTGGAAATAGCAGTTTATTTTCGTATACACTTTAAGTGCCAGAACCTTTTGATTACTAAACAAAACATTGTAAGGGCAGATAAAAACGAACAAAGGATATTTTCCCACTGAAAATGTTTCAATTATTCTGTTTCAATTATTATTTTTATATTCTGAAAGTGGATTCTATATTTACTTCGCTGTTTCTACCTCATCCAACGTTCTTTAAGATCTGAACCGCAGTATATTATAACACTTGTATTCTTATTTTAATCTATGAGCCCCCTTGGTCCCTTACGGGGTAGACAGAGAGGCTCCATATGTCTATCACAAGAGACGTGACAATCTTCTTGTAATACAACAATAATAGTTGCGTGTTATAACTCAATTTATTTTTTCTTCACTTTAAATCCCAAAGCTGGATAACTCCTAATGGCCTTAAAGGCTAATTTGTGTTATCCATTATAACATTATATTTATTGAGAAAATATATTTCATTATATATATTGAGAAAATAAAAATGTATACAAAAGTATTCAGAACTACATCGCCTACGCTAAGTGCTACGCCGTAGCAGATCTTTAGGCGTTAATCTTCGGTAAAATTTTACACTTTCTAAATGTTTACCAGTTGCATATAATTAATAATAATAACAATAACAATCTTTACTCATATTACTCATATTATGTATAAATGAGTGGTAGATTCCAAACAAGTTACAAAAAAAAACTAATGATTCTCCTTTTGGATACGGGTAAGATTAGGAAACGGGCACGCAGTGGTGATGGCCGTTACTAACCATAGACATCTGAGATTCAGTCTGAACAGGATTGTTGGAATCGGACTTTTAGTGTCAATTACTCTATTTAATATGTTATTAATAACATCATTAGTTACCACTATTGTTATTAACAATTATTGTTCATGTTTTTGTTGATGATAAGTACTTGTTCGTGGGCGTGTACTACTCAGGTCTGCCTACTCGTTCGGACAAATTCGTACTCTTAGTTACTATTAAATTGAATATAACACTTCAAAAAGTGTCTAAATTCCACTGACCTAAAAATGTCTTAACCTTAGATGTACAATAACAAACTGTTACAAAGCTTCCAATGTTAAACGCAATACAATACGCTACCAATAGAATGTTACTGGATTTAGCCATAATACGTTATTGAAGCAATATCGTAAGCCTTCCCCGCTTATGACTACTACGCACGAACGCATAAGAGGATCGATCTGTTATTTCAATATAATAGTGTTACGAGTATTAAGTAGGTAACTCGAAATTAGTATTAATTATTCATATACGAGTATAAAAAGCGATTTAATATAAAATAAGAGGTTCAATTAACTAGGTTTATTATATATATTTTTTATTTTAAGTATATAACAATTAAAATCGAGAATAAATAATTTATCAAATGATTATTCGAATACTTTATCCGATTCGTATGATATTCGTCATATATTTTATGGACCGGTGTTGTGATCTGTGTTTATAAGTCTTAAGTTGTTCATAAAAGTCACATTGAATCAAAGTTAGCATATTGCCACTTTAAATATACAATATGCTTTGAATAGGACATTCCTAGATATCCTCATAATCCACCTCCGAGCAAGATTGTACGGCTTTGCCGCTTATGAATGTTATGCACGAACGCACAGAACAATCAATCAATCAGCCGTTTCAGATATAATTCGTGATTTAATGTGGTTCCGTGGAGATGAGGGACGGAGCTATATTCGTATGTGCCAATATTGAACGGCTACACACATGAATAATACTGAGTGTGTCTCAAGCTTAAGAAAGATTTTCTTAATTACATAGAAACTGTACATATTTTAAATATTTTCAGAGTCGTAATAGCAATTATATTTTGTTAATATACTGAGATATTTTAAATTTGTTAATATTGTCAAATTCTATGTACTAAAAGTTTTTTTAATAGAAAGGAATCGTAGATAATTATAAAATTACTGTGGTTTTATTATTATTAATATTAAATGTAACATAGTGCAGGCAGATGCTGGATGCGACAAGCCGAGGACAGGGTACGATGACGGTTTGAGGGTGGCCTATGTCCAGCAGTGGACTGAGATAAGCTGATGATGATGACGCTTATTGTTATTAATAATGGTGTTTTTACATAGGATACGTACACATAATGTAACGTCTCACCTGTATTCCCCATGCTACATATCAGACTCCGAGCCACTACTAGAAATTTCTACTAGCAAATCTAATTAAGAACCGATAGTATCTGACACGGAAATCAAACCCAGGAAATATCGTTTAATAATCCCACTTGCTACCACTCGAACAACAACCCTATCATACGCATACCTACATATATAAATATTTTAAGTTTTAGAAAACTTCCGAGATTTTCTTGTGAGTTCTGAGTGACTAACTGGTGGGCTTAATATCGAAGCAAACAGAGTTGTCTGTCCATCACACACTTAAAATGGAACATAATAACGGAAAGATTTCTTATAGAGCAAGACTTTTGAGTCAGTTTCGAAACTGACCATAGAATTAAAGGAACTGACATAAAATTTTCATTTATCGGGCGCGCATGACTATTTTATTGGAAAAGCTCAGAAGCAATTCCATCTCGTTCTTTACCCGGATTTTGGGGATTGTTATACATTATGAGAAGTGCCCTAAGTTCTCTTCGAAATCTTTTTAAAACCTCGAAGTGGTTTCCAAAAAGTTTCACGAGTATTATTATATCATACAAGTATGCGAGATATGCTCCTAGGAATTTACTAAAAGCAATCACCAATCATATGATCGACTACGGTCGGTTTATTTTAAATAATGCCTGTTGTTGTATTTTAATGAAATATATTAAAACACCCATTAATCCATAACACCGATAATACTAATGGGCATTATATGAGCCTATGTGAATGAAATTTAAACTATTCATGAAATTGAATGTACACAGCCTACAGAACACGTTCCTGGCACCAATTAAGCTTTTGTTTCGCCATGATATATGAAATTGTTGGGCCGAAGTCATTGAACATCGGTTGTATTAAAATTTTGTAAGCGATAAAATCTATTTTTCATTTGTTCGATTGACTGACTCGTTGTATTAAAATGAACTGCTAGTCGGGAGGTCCCGGGTTAAAATCCCGGGTCGGGTATTACGGATTTATTTTTAAATTTTCTAGTAGAAATTTCTGGAAGTGGCTTCGTGTCTCGATCTATGCCCGGTGTATGGCAATAGGCTCACAAACTATGTATTTCATTGAGGGATGTAAACGTAACTGGTAAAAAGTGGGGGTGTACTACACTTCTCTGCCTACCACTTCGGGGATAACAGGCGTGACATTACTTTGTTGAAATTCAGAAAATCGTGATACCTCGCTTAATGCGCAAAATAAATTCAGATTGTCAAAAAAGAAAGGCGAGAATTGCATTATTTTAAAGTAAAAATATATGCAAACTAATTCTTAATCTGAATTGCATCTGGGTTCAGAACGAAATTGTGACCGTCAAAAGTCAAACTGAAATGGCACTGTGTGTTTAAAAACAATAACACATTATAAGCATGATTTAAAAAATGTTGTTTTCTTGACACAAAGTCCATATAGAAGTAGCCTAATTAAGAAATGTGTTACAATATTATAATTGATATTAAATCAAAATGAGAAAAAATTCTTTTTATTCAAGGTAGTGACATACGCCACTCACAAAATTATTTTAATCATAGTTTTAATAACCATCATTTTTTTTTAATTATTCGCATAAAGAGAGTTTTGTAGGAGGATTTTAGATTTCATTTTCGCATGCCACGTGTCCAAAAATGCACTGGTCTAGCCCCTTGTTTTAACTAAGTAGCAATACTATGAATATATGTATACTCGTGTACCTGGATTAGTAATTCAAAATATTGTACAAATTTCATCAAATATAATTCTCTATAAAGGAGAATCTTCCTATTAATTAATTGTTATCTATACAAACGCCACGCAATTAATAGACAAAGCTATAAATTTTCCCACTCGCCTACATCGTTCGGCGTGTCTCAGAAACTATTACAGTTATGTATTGCTGTGTGAAGTATGGTTTAAGCGATATTTGAAGATAATTTGATAAGAAACCCTAGTTAAGCCCACAACTACTAGGCGTTTTCATTAGCAAACGAGAAAGATATGTTCCAAGGTTGTGTATTAAGTTATAAAATGATACCTTATATACGATATTGATAATTAAACAGGCACTTCTACGATATCTACCATCAATAGCTATTATCAGCTGAATGAAATTAATTATCTGACCGTGTCAGTATAAAATTTCAGCAACAGATTTATGTGTAAATTAAAATTGTTGCTGTCATTTTGTAAATAATTTATAGACTATTTATTGTGACATAATACCTTACTGAGTCTATATCAATGGATACACCCAGCATCTGTATGGATTACTTATCAGCGAAATGGCTCTAATTAAATTATACGTGAATGATATTTTTTATTTATAGAGTAAAGTCCACTAAGAGCTATAGATATCACTCTGCGTGGGTATTATTTTTTTAAAAATTACCATCTACTACATGAAAGTATATTTCCTTGACGATTCGTAAAGAAAACCATTTAATTTTACAGTAGCACTCAATTAACTTTAATTGACACAAAAAATAACAATAAATCTTTAATACGCCTAAATTTCAGGTATCTGATTTATTACGGGTCGTAAACAAAAGCAATACATCTGCAGCAGGAGGCAATACGTTCCTACAATGACAATCGATGTCTTTCAAATAACTCGCAGCCGTAGTGAGCAAGAGACTGACATATTTCACAGTTCTTCGCTGCGACTTCCGAATATAGATCAGCGGAATCTCTCACACCGCAGCGCCAGATGCTCACAGAATATTACTTTTGAATAAATCCACTGAACTTGTTACACGTACACCGTTGAACGTATTCACTAGATTTTCGTTTGTTGTTAGGAATAACAATAATAAGGAAAACATAGTGGATTTTTAAAGTTGTTGTAGCTGCGTTTAGAACCCTTTACGCAACTTTGTGTCGTAATCGAAATAGATTTATTGACATTATTTATAACTTTGCCATTCGTATAATAAATGTTATTGGGCCTCAATTATTATGTGATAAAAGACCAGTTTTTACTTTAAGGAAATATTATTGCTATTATGATATATGGTACATGGTATATAATTGCACCAGGTCCCTTACAGGGTAGATAGAAAACAACGAGTGTCCGCCCTTTATATCCTTCCAAACCTGACGTGAAGTTTCTAATAATTCTATTTATCATCATCATCTCCTATTTTAGTGTTCCACTTGATAGTACACCAATTTCTTGATGGTGATGATGGTGATTCTGGTTACTTTTAATGAACATCATATAGTATTTACGAAGAAATATAGCAAACTAAGATAATTCTGCAGTATTTCTGATACACCTGGGCTCTGTAACTCGCGAGTAACTTCAATCCGTAGTGAATAAAAGACTAGCAGTTCGCCGCCGCGACTTCCGGAATACTGATCAGCAGAATCTTTCTCACCGAAACGCCATATATCCACATAGTATTACATATCTGATAAATTCCACATGTCACTGAAGTATTGCGAAGCGTGGAATATCCTACCAATCTGATATTTTTTTATGTTAATGTTTTACTCGACCGGGGGAACCAATCCAGGACGTTGAAACTGTATGCGCGCTTGCAACCACTTGACCAACGAGGCAATTATGACTTACAAAATAGCTTTAAATAGTCAAAATGACGCTAGACGCGATTATCACTTAACGTTCTGTAGTCATAGGCAGATTTTGCCATAAATTGTGAAAGACCATAACACAGTCAATCCCCTTTTTAAGTTTGAAAGCTAACTGGATGGTTCATACATTTTCCATAGATTCGATACCGCTAACCCCTATCTTCACAAACCGGGGATGACGTAGCGTTATATAGTTAGCCCTAAGTGTCGTTTTAAAAATCCATCCTCAGCTATATTTTTATTAAAATATTTCAATTAAGCTAAAATGTAGGTGTGTAAATAAAGACAAAGTTTCCGAATATATTTTTTATTTTAAAATATCCATAAAATGATATCAACATCTTAAGTTTAACATTGATAAATAGTGACGTCACGCTAATAAGTGGATTAACCTGGTAATGAAATATATACATTTACATCAGATCGTAATTTATTGTCATTTTATACATATTACCATAGTTTTATAAAGCGTTCGATAAAATTGGTCTAAATAATAAAGCAATGTATGTATGTATAATAAATCATAATGTTCTTGAAATTGATTAAGAAACGCTTAAGACAAAGGAAATATGCTAGACTTGTCGAAATCGTATGTCAGAAACAGAGTTCATATTAAACAAATTAATAAAATATGTATAAAATTTCAATTAGAATACATGTTATTCAGAACTAAGATCTGTAAAATTTTAGGTACCTCAGGGTAGAACATTGGAACCGTTCCTATATCTAATACATGAGTACATACATAGGTCACCTTCCAACGATCACAAATACTTATTTATTATATAACTTTGTGTTCGTCATAATAAAACATAAAAATTGCAAATATTATACGTACAGGTTTTGATTGGTTAAATTATTGTAAACGTAACAATATTTTTTATATTTGAGAAGAAAAAATTACTTTAATTTTCATGTTCCAATGTAACACACGAATAATGTACGAATTACGATTCGCAGCACATGAAAACAGATAGAGTTCCACTCTTAGGGTTTAACTACACATAATTTATTTAACAATTAACTTGTTCATTATGAAGTATGTTTCTAGTATTGTCTTAGTTACATTCTACGACATGCAATAGATATATATTATATAGCACATTAGTTAACTTGCGAAAATACGCTTTGAAATTATTCCGGTATATGCAGAGAATACATAAGTTATCATAAATTATTGTTGTTATAATGTAGGTACAAAAAACTGTATCATAAGAATTCTGTCAAGAATTTAAAGTCTGTTGTCACCTAGAAATCTTAAGTTCCTACATTATTGTCGTCATTTATTGTTGGAAATGTGGAAGAGTCATGACACGTTTTCTGTTATTTTTATTGCATAGTCAGCAAAAGTATTAAAAATTATATCATATCAATATCATGCATATAAAACGATATTTTACTGTATTTCAAAATAAATTGATATAAATACTTGAAGCATGGAACAATCCGAAACTCATATGGCAAAATATTTTTTAAATAAATATAAATAAATAATATTTCGAGTGAAAAACAGGACCACATTTTATATACAAAATAAATATTAAATAAAATCATTGGCGACAGATTAAATTAAATAAATAATTATTAAGAGCCATACATTTATGTAAGTTATTGCATTTTATGTTGAAATTTTAAAATTAACACAGTATTACTTTGAAACAGGTTCTCAAAATTCATTTATTGCATTTTGTTATATTAACTGCAATCGTTTTATATTAGGAAGCAGTTCAGTTAAAATGTCTTAATACAGTAATTAAACATTACATGATATTATATCTACGATAAATTCATTCTCTTCACTTACAGCGTACATCGTATCTATGACCTCTCGAAGTCAAAAACCACTTCGCATTCTACATGTTGAACTCGTAAAATAACTTCAATGAGCCGAATATGTTACTTTATAGCTATTCGGAAGACAATATTTATTATTCAAATATTAGAGCCTAAAATGTTTAACTTTTAATGTATTTTTACTTTAACATGAAAAATTCAATTTTCATACTCTACATAAACATAGTTACTAGAGTGCGTTTATACAGAAGATCTGTAGTTCTATAAATACTCGTAGATTTATTAATATAACATTATGAATGTTTATAAACGCACCCTTACTGTCTATTAACACGTGATAAAACTTACTATTAGGTATTATTGTCTTACACAATACAAGTTTATGAATTGTAAATATTAATCAGAAAAAATACTTTTCTGTAGATAGAAATCAGTTTTTTAATGAACCTAAATCTTATAATTTCGTTGTAATATTTAATCAAATATATTAAAAATCGACATATTAGTCGTTACAAGAAAAAATAAAATAAGATATACAAATGAGCAAATACGTTAGGATCTACATACGAGATAGGTTTAGCTCTATCGTAATTACCGTTGGTCTGTATGTATGATTATTGTCATTATATTTATATTGTCATATAAAATACCACTAATAACCTTATAACTAATAACTAAACTGGTATAATATCGTCATAGTAATAATTATTACTTAATAGTTATTCATTTGAAACATTTTAACATTTTTGTATTTTCTACAGCAGCCGTTGTGTTGAATCGATGTGAATGAGTATAAACAGTCACAGGTTAAACTAAACTTTTAATAGAAAACAAAACCAGCACGTGAACAAATATACAAAGTATCAAACTGTTCTGCTCGTGAGTTCTTCCGATTAATTAAATGTATCGTAAATTTTCAGAACTCAAATTTTATTGAAATATCGAGTGATCATGCACATACTTTACAAATTAGGCAATTCCTAAAAAACCTTTATACAATATTTTCCATTGATATGGTCGCAACGATATTCATATTATGTCAAATATTGAAATTCACCTGAATTAAACCAGTTGCAGTTAATTATGATTAATATTATCGCGAAAATATTAATTAAATTTCAATACTTGACATATAAATTATTATTATTGTCGTCGTTTAAGTATTACCTTACTTTAAAGCTGGATTTTTTTTTTCTTAACCAATCGTTTCTTGATTATGCTTTACATAACAATATCAACATGAGAATGTATCGACTAATTGTTTACAACAATCTCCGTAATAAATATGTAAGTTATTCATAAAAATTCAACAGCCATGATTCCATCACTACCTACACAGCTAATAAAAAACTGTAAAAAAATCATTTATAATTATTATACGATCCGTTTATACAACGTTTGTTAATAAATTTGCAATGAAAAGTGCGGCGACGGGCACGATACAGTTCGCGTCGCTGTTGTATACCACGAAATGTCTGGGCGGTCCCGAAGGCTGTATTTTTCGCCTCTCGGGCCTTTGTGCGTACTCATTATGAGTGTTATTTGTTACCCCATACGCGTTAATGTTGTTGAAATTTGACGGGTTATTGAGTTCCGCTTGACGCATGTCGCCGTCTAATAGGTTATGGTAGGTGTGATCCAATTGTTTCTTTAGGTGACGTTTCGGTGGTCGTGTCGTAGTCGGCAGCGTGGTGGTAGGACGTTGCGTCGTCGTAGTGGTCGTCGTGGTCGTTGTGGTCGTCGTTGTCTTTATCGGTGTCTCTGTTGAAGACAAATGATAAAAACTATTAAATATGATAATATAAATTTTCAAATTTAATTTCAATAGAGAATGATAGAGCACCATGTATCGCTATGAATATAAAAAAAATTACCTTTCAAGTTAACGTATCCTTCAGCTTTTCCATAGGCGTTGGCAGCTGAACATGTGTAGTCTCCGAAATCATCTTTCCTCACTCTAGTGATGGTGAGATTCATCCTCAGTGAGTATTCGTTCAAAACCTCCTCTGATATGATGTATTTTGAACTGTTAAGCAACTTCCCACCTAAGAAACATAAAATTATAAAAAGGTGCAATATATCAACAACGTTATTTGCATAATGCTTAATAACTTAAAAAAATTATACAAGATCTGTTGTACAAAGACATTACTTCATTCACACTGAAATGTCTTCCTACTGTCCGGCTGTTGGAACATATGCATATAATATAAACAGACCTAAATACAAGGGTATTTTCTTATGAATTTCACACGGCAATTTTTTGAAAACTAAAAATTTCCTGCCTTACTTTAAATAACGTTATTTCTCCCTCAACGCGTGTATCTCCTTTAATAACGTTTTACCCCTCCATATTTTGTTACTAAAGTTGGCATAACTTACGTAATCTCCAGTCTAATTGATTCGAAATTAGTCGAGCCATCCCGAAAAACAAGCACATTAGTTAAACCGGACACAATATTTTAATCGTCAATATGAAGATTACTCACTATTCAAAGAGTATATTAACTCTGATAAGTATATTATCGAAGTGATAAAAGTATCTTACCAAAATCGAGATAATTCAGCGCTTGAGATTTCCCCTTCTCCCAAGACGTAAGTGATTTCGGCGACGCTTCGACATAGCACAACAAGGACACTTGCATGTCCACTGGTCGCATCACAATGGGGCTAGCCACTCGCACAAGCGGCTTGACTGGTGTTGGCAAACGTGCAATATTAGTAATTTATATATAATACCACACAAGCTGGGGGGCAGACAATAACTAATGGAATTAATTATAAGTAAAAGTTACACCCACTTGAACAGTACCATAATACTGGCCGACTTTATAACTATACTTTTAAAATAATAGACGATAAACTAATAAAACTGTGATCTTAGTAATAAAGTGTCGGAGTAAGAGTAAAAATATCCAAACATGTAATTCTTAAATCGTTTGTAATTCTAAAAAGGTTGACTTTTTAAATAGCCAACTATTAATTTCTAAAAAAGTTACACAAAATTATATTTATTTAGTTTTTATTTAGATTCAAATTAACAATACGCCAAAAATATTATACTGTTATTTTGTTCCAATGTACAATATATGTACATACACAAAAGATAAGATGGCATGCGATTTATTTATGTATGTAATAAGTTTAAATGAAATACTTACAAAAGACAGAGACCTCATAACGTCTGCTCATGCTCGGCGGGATCCCGTTCGCGGCGATACACAAGTAGGTGCCCATGTCGGTCCTTTGTAGACCCTTCAGGGACAACACCGACCCGACGTAGTTTTCCACTACTGAACAACCAAAACATATGTTATTTATTAACTTTCAGTATACAACATCATTATCTCCATCAACCCTTTTTATCATTCCACTGTTGGATTTGAGTCTCTCTCTAACAATGAGACTAGCTAAGGGCATAGTCTGCCACGATGGCCAGGTTAACGGACTTTAGATATCTTAGAGAATATTATGGAGCACTCTACAGTGTATGTCACCTTATGATTTCACAAGTAGCATCCAACCCTTTTAATCTTAAAACTATTTTAGTGCATATGATATGACTACTTTTAACCGTAGTAGATATTAAATTACCCAAAGCAGCTCTTCGCACATGGTTTAAACGCCTGAAACTGACCTTATAAAATTATAAGAATAACAACAGATATCACGACATCACGACATAAAACGTGTTGGACCCCTACAAAAGGTGTGCCTTAAGAGAATGCGGAGTTTACTATACTTTGTGAAGAAAATTCAGCCCCTTTATATTTCGTTGTTACCATACAAATTATATCCTTCGGTCCCAAGCTTATCAAATCACACGTCAATCCGATATTTAATATTCTTTTATGTTTGCTATATAGCGCTACTTATTTCGCGGTATTAAAACAAAATTCATACATTCATCCATCACGTTCGACAGTACACTGTCAAAAATTCGACATACGTCGTCTATTACATTACGCATACGAAATTTATATAAGATGTTTCACAATGCCTATTGATAAAATACTAAGATAGAACTTAGTAATTTAGTTCTTTCTATTCAATTCAATAAGAATATCAGTAACATCTGTTGAAATACGAAGCCATTAATGTGACAAAGACATGTGATGAAACATGTGATATCGTTGTACTAAAGTATTTCTCAGCGATGTAGTTTTCACGCTAGCGGTATCATAACTGGCGTCACTTAAATTCAATTTATGAGTTTCTACAGTCACATATATCCATCCACATTACACAAACTGCAAATAATAGCCTATATTTCATAAGGTCCGATACTAAGCGCATGTAAATAATGATTTGTACGCGTATCGCCTGCAGGCCGATAGTAAAAACCAGTTGGTGGCTGGCACTCCCGCCAACAGAACCGCGCTGCCAAACTGCCTTGCATCGTACAATGATGTACTGGAAAAAGTTAATAGATCTATTTAGAGCCTCTCTTTCTATATATCTTTTTATATCAATCGTTGGATATTTTAACTGATGGCCGCAGCTGACAACATGTCAATTTGGATGGCTTCTTTAATAAAAAACTAGAGGTTTTTCAAACTCATTATCATTTTTGTAGTTCATCCCATCGAACTCTTTAAAGTTTCACTTGTAAACACTGTACCTACTCGACTTAGAACCATCATCATCATCAACCTATTTCAGTCCACTATTGGACACAGGCCTCCCCCAAT
>DWDT01001227.1:0-16606 GCA_018245595.1 Microceris scylla | reverse complement strand
CTGTCACTTTTGCAAAAATTACAAAAATGAGTTAAATATGTAATAATTGCCATAAAGCACTCCTTTACTTGGTCATTATTTATCCAAAAGTAAAGATAAAAGTTGACGTTGTAATAGCTATTCATCTCATCTGTATCTTCTGAAGTCTGTGTTTTGTGAGGTGTCAAACTTTTAAATGCTTCTCCTGAAAAACTACATTTTTGCTTATGTGACAGTGTCGCACCGGAGGTGCGATATGTATATGAATTACATTGAGGTATAATAATTGCTCAATATAAGTTAATTATAAAAATACATAACAGAATGTCTGTAATGACTAAAGAGGTAGACAGAGGGATGTAGTCCGCTTCCAAATTTCATTAGTTACGTTTACGTTCTACTATGAAATATGGGGTGAGCCTATTGCCATGCACCGGACACAAATCCAGACTCCGTACCACTGTTAGGAATTTCGAGTTAGAAAAGCCAATAGTACCCGACCCGGGGACCGAGCTCGGGACTTCTCCATCAGTAGTCACTTTGTAATCAGTCGACCAACGAGGCAGTGAAATAATAAGGCAATTAAATATGTTTATATGCCTTTATGCGTCAGATTATTTATGAACACGCTGAGTACAGAGCGAATAAAAAACGACAAGGAGGAATTCGAAAGAATTCGAGAAAAAAAAGACAGCGTCGCACCTTAAGCAACGGCTTTAGTAGCGTCGGCATAACAGTCGCATGTAGCCCGCTGGCCTTGAGAGCGGAGGGAAAAAAAATTTAAAAGGCTGTGACCATAGAGCTGTAGCGTGCCATTGAATCACCAAGGTCGCGGTGTCAACGTACAGAGTAGGACGCCACCTGTCTCCGGCGCCGCTGTCGGTATTAATTATTGTACACATATAGCACTGGCAAAAAAATCAAGAATCTGTTCAAATTGGACAATAACTGTCAATGGTCACTGAAAATTTAAATAGAACTTATAGAAAACTGACAGCAGGATAAGAATGGCGATGTTTTGGATAATACAAAAGTTTGAGTCGGTAGAATTTTTTGTATTTCGATGGGGCTCGTTAACCAAGGTATTTTTGGTATGCGATATATTTACGTTGGGCCGAGATGACGCGGTCACACGCCCCCACCGTCCACAAATATTTGTCACACACACGGAGATCAAACAGAGAGATGATAAAAAGTTATGATACGACCATTGCTATATTTTATTATTTCATCACGCCAGATTCTTCATGGAGTAGACAGAGAGAACCGCGTGGAAAATATCTCTATCCTTTCAGAACCGATATGCTTCTTCTAGATTCATCTCTCTTTGTACTCGCAAGCTGGCTTCGGAGGGTTTAACCTCCTCTTCCCCCCTCAACTAGTATCGTTATTTATCTGTTGTACTTTTTAGAATCTTACTCCTTATCTTAAAAAAGTCATTGCGATAACATAATTTAGAGTAAAGTTATTATAATTCCAAAAAAAAACTTTTTTTAAATATTAGCAACATATATTATTGCCTTCAACATAATTCACGTTTTTTTCTCTGTATAAAAAATACACTGTTGAACATCATAAACAATGCAGACGAAGTCAGAATATAAGCTAGTAATAAATACAGTACATTTTTTATTAAGTCGTTAAACGCGGTAGAGTATACTAAATGCACTTCATATATTTCAGGTTTATTTAGTGAAAGTGAGTACAGGCGAAGCGGTTAGTGTTGATCACTTTATGTGTGGAAGGTGCTTTATAGCTCCGTAGCAATCCCTCGATGAAAGCGAGACGATACACGTATAAAATTCCCAAGATTTCGATATAGGAATCGCGAATGACGCATGAACTTTATTGGCTTTCCGGGAAGCTGTTATTCTTTTGCGTCATGCGCGCTTTCGATCTTCCATGAAACTTTGGAACTTTTAAGAAAGATATCGAAGAAGCATTTCTTGACATTGTTTATATGGGCACTGCCAACACACACTTCAATGTATACCATAAACCTATTTCATCACAGGTAATCATATTCCATACCTAATATCTTTTCATATGTTCGATGTCTATTTGCGTAAAAACTTAAAATAAAAATTTCACTCTTCACACATTACAACTGGAACGACTAAAAAAAAACAAAACGTACATATTACAGAGTACATTCGAGTACACAAGTAAATGCATTAGATAAGTAATATTATTAATTATAATAATACCAGCTTGTTCTGTTCGCGAGCGTCGCTAACTTAGTCATCGTCGGCGACGCGAGTCGTGGAACAACTTGTGAATAACATTATATATGTATGTACACACACATCCAGTAGGCGTAGCGAGCGAAATGTATCCATCCGTTTCCAGAAATGGCAACGGTCCGCGTGTTCCAGAAGTTTCTTTGTTAGACACGGCCATCGACCCGCGACGCCCCTGTCCCGATGAGCTTACATGAATGTAGCTTATCTCGCCGTCTCGCTGACGGTGAGGCAGATAAGTGGCGTCACGTCAGCGGCTCTACCAAAATGTGACAGCTTTTGTCACGGCACACTTCAAGTGGTTTAATTGAGAGCTTTTAATGCAGAATGCAGAAAAAAATACTTTTTTTTTATTAAAATTACTAAAACGTATTTGTATATTTCAGTATTAAATATGTCGTGAGTGTTTATCCATATGACTATAGATATAACGGCTTAATTCACGGAGATTTTCGGGATAGTCCGACTGGTTTTGAACCTATACGACGGCACATCTGGATACATTTGTCCACATACTTTTTACGTATAATTATGTAATACCTACCTGTTTTTTGCATCTTTGATGTCGTATTTTTTAAAAAGACGCTCAGACAAACAAAGCTTAGACTGATGAGTGCACCGGATGTGAAAATTTAAAAAATGTTGCTACACCCTTTAAAAACTAACTTCCGTTTTATTTTGTAATCTCACCGACACCCTGTACAAGTGGCACGTTAGACTGTTAAAATCGAGATAGTTTTATGTGTTTTCATGCAATGATTCAGGACACTATAAATTTTAATGCACTCATAACATTGCTATACGCCATTTAGTTTAACGACTTAAGTAGGTTTATAAATAAATTGAAAAAAATCCATGAACGTATATTAAAATTAAAAACATAGGCCGTGCGATTAGCATTAAAAAGGTATATGTAAGTTAAAAATTATCTTTCGAGATTTCAAGTCCAGTGTGTGGCAAGCTGCAGTTGGCCAGCGTGGGAGACGTGGGAACTGTCCAGACAGTATCCAGTATTAGAAAGTTAAAAGGGTGATAAGGACGAATATCAGTATACTACAAATCCTAAAGTAAAAAGTATAAAAGACTAACTCTTTAGATCAAATATTTTCATATTCTAAGTATTGCGAGAATAATATTGCAATGCAAGATATAACCGCATTCATCCCTCTTAAAAAGCAATCCCGCTGTGTTCAGTTCTACCGCATCGATTCAACAAATAGTCCATCGAGCTACGTACATATGTATTGTATGTAGATATGTATATAGCCTTTGCATTTAGTTATGATTTAAACGGTTATAGACATAAAGTCCCCTTTTATAACTGACGCATTTACACGTGTACATTGAAACCATTAAAATAGTCTTCATTGACAGTTTCGAACATTCCGGTTATTTTGGCTTTGCGGTTCTCACTAATAGTGATAATAATAAATTTAGAAATTTAAAAAAAAATCATTTAATCATTATGATGAGGGTACTCGCTAAAGTGATACGCAGCTTCTATTATGTGTCTGTGATAAGAAAATATTAAATTTTTATTATCACTTAGTTGTAACGATATAACAATAATTAATTATTATTCTTAGTCTTTAAAGTAGTATACAATACATAACTTTATATCAAGAACATAATGAATGCGGTCTCAAAGCGAACACTCTGAACACTGCCTACTTCAGTTCTTAACTATTCAGGAGTTCTTGGATGAGGAAACAACTACATTATTCCATTATGATGTATGCCCACACAAAGCTCTATACGACTGGGAGAGCCGGAAGCAGTTTACAAATCTCTAATTATTCAAACGTTGCATAACCTTCTTGTTCTGGCGAGTTTTACTGACGCAATCACAAAACACTCGAGGGTATAAGGTTACGCTACTAAGGAAAACATAAACTTGACTGTATTATATTCTACATTTGTTTTTAATTATTTCCGATCTGTAAGGGCACTTGTAATCCGAGTTATCTGCTCACTTCGCAAGGGACCTGGCGTGATGACAAAACACTAATAATAATTGTTTATACATCCCTAATCAAATATCCTTGTCCGAAAGTAAACTACAGAGGGCGAGAAACGAGACTTTTATAGAGATTAGGTACTGGGAGATAATGAAAACCAGCTAGAGTTTGCAAAGTTTCGGGCGAGCTACTAGGAGCGATCGCGTCACGAGCACCGCCCGCGGCCCGGCTACATATTGGGTGTTTAGGTGGAACATATCGCCGGCGTTTATAACGTAATTCGGACCGTTTACGTAACGACATTTTCTTTAAATTCGCAATGTTTATACTGACGCGGCCTGGCGACGGGCCAATGGTGTTTTTTTTAATCGCTCTAATTCATTGAGAAATTGCTTTATCGCTCGCCGGGTGCGAATAGACGTGTTCGACCTCCGCAAGGTCATCGAGTATTTCGAGGAGATAGGTGTAACTGATGTCGAGAGGCTTCACGTGTCTCGGTTTGCCGCTGTGTCGTTTTACATATTATATTCGATTTGAAGATTGGTCACATTTGCATATGTGATTCTTGTTAGTTTATACATTTGAATCGCACTGGCGTCGTCTACATAAAATTTAAATCGTGGAAAATTTTATTATAATATGACTTTTCGAAGCAAAACTAAGCGTCTACATTTAATTATTATATATCATATATGTATGTACAAATCATTTTAATAATTTGAAAATCAATAAACGTTTGTCATTATTCTTATAGTGAATTACGACTTGCTAAATGGATACGTAATTACATAGTGTCTATATACATATATACAGATTATTGAAAACAAAAATAATCAGCTCCGTTAAACATTTTCGCATCTAGAAGCCGCCTCTTATAGCGAGAGGTAGAGTTCAGAAAGCATTAAGAAATGAAAAAAAGAGGAGGAACAAGAAGGAAAATTCAAACATTCTTCATTTCCACGCGGTGTACGTAAAGCGAGCATTGAAAAAAAAATCACTCGACTAAAAGGGTAATATGTTATGGGTATTTTCATAGAAATGTACGAATGAATACTTGCTTGACTGTCACGTTGGTCGAGTGGTTACAAGAGCGACTGCCGATCGGAAGGTCCTGGGTTCAAATTCCGGGTCGGGTAGGTACTATTGGAAATTTCTAATTTACAATTTCTAGTAGTGACTTCTAGGCTGGGTGTGTGCCCGGTGTATGTGAATAGGCTCACCACCTATTCTATGGGACGTAAATGTAACTGGTGAAACGCGGGAGTGTACTACACTCCTCTGCCTACCCCTTCGTGATTACAGGCGTGAGATTACGTTTTAATACTTGCTACATATATAACGTGTGAACTGATGCTATCGATTGAAAAATGAAATTACAAGTTTACGGGATGTCAAAAAAAGGCACACCAGGAAACAATTACATCATCAACCCTTTCAATGTTGGTTATTAGACAGAGTTACATCTCCCATAACAGGGATATGTACAGCGGGGGGGTAAAAGAAATATTCATTATAAAAGAACAATATACACAACGCATTACATATTCATTTAAATTGTATTATTAACATTGTTGAAATTGACGAAATGTATGTATTATAATTATTATCTATTCGGCTTGACATTTATAGGTATTTGGCTGATATTTCGACTGACTGTCGATCTTTGACTGATTAGTGTAACTGGTTCAATCAGTTCTAATAAATAAATAAATTATATTTAGATAAATAAAAAAAATTATGGTAAAAATACTTCCTAGTTTTTAAAATGCAATTATTCATTATTTGTTATGAACAGCCATTACCTTGATATAACCAAACGCAGTAAATCTATATTCTAGATGTAATAAAACAGTCTTCAAGCAGTTAACTACGATGTCAAGTATATAGTTGAGGCTATAAATTTAAATGGCAAATGTCATGAATTTCTCACGGCGTTTCGAAACGAAAGTCTTGAACTTCTTCTCTATATAATTACATTAAATCTTCCTAATTTCAGGTGGAGAATATGGCTTTATGTTTGAAAAGTATAACTCTCAAACATCATCGTCATTATCGTCTTCAATCATTTTAAAGTTCGACAGTTGGACACGGGTCGCCAATAAAAATACAAAGGATTTACGCCATTCTGATCGAGAGAGGATTTTCGGACTCTTAAATATGTTCCATGAAACATGTATGTAACATGAAACAACAAATATGTAACATGAAAACAGACTCAAATGCGTTGTAAATTTTAATACAATCAACTGCGCAAAATGATTACATCGGGAGCTCCCGCCGTTTGAATGAAGGATCTCGTACATGTCCGAAACTAGTCGGTCCATCCCGAAAAACGTACATGAGTTAACCCTTTACACTCGTATGTCTCAGCGTATGCGACATCGTAAGTTTTAACGATGCCTTCGTATGTCTCAGGGTATGTGACATCATACATTTTACCATTCCACTCGCAAAAAGTTGCGGGCGAATTAGCTGCCTTTTTTATTTTATATCCCCGTTGTACTTATTGTATTCATGGTCATATTAAATCCGAGTGCAAAGGGTTAAGCCATATATAATCATGTGTATAAACACTCAAGAGACATTTAACAGTAAAATAATTAAAGCTTCGGATATTATACGTCATGTAAGAGGTAATTCAAGTTGTTATTCCAACTTTAGTGTAAGGGTGCGTTTCCACCAGGGATGAGGGAGGATGCGTAGCGAGGAATGTGTTTGATAAGAACCAATAGAATCTCTTCCCCTTCCCTGTACTGGGCGAGGCTAGGTAAAGGAAGGGATTCTATTGGTTCTTAACAAACACATTCCTCGCTACGCTTCCTCGCTTATCCCTGGTGGAAACGCACCCTTAGGGCTCTCTCTGATCAGTGTGTTTTCGGAGCGCTTTAAGCTCGTTTGGCATACGCACGTTGTACTTCAAATATCAATAAATGGGTGCGTGTGCGCTAACCTGACGTTTATGGAAGAGGATTACATTACTTTTATGATGGACCATCTTTATAAATAGTCGTCTGAAATCAAACAGGATTTTTAATAGAATCATTTCAAAGGAAACGCACACTCGAATTCTTTGTTTAATTCTTTATGAGCTACGTTAAAAATATGCACCCTTCTTCAAAATAGGAATATTGACTATTAACTTATTAAAGAAATAATCTTAGTGAAGAACTAAATCTGAGCCGAATAGAAAGCGTGTAAACTGCGCATCACACTCATTTGGCCGTACGCAGTACCTCTGGTTCAGCTGGAATTATTATATTATGTGAAATAACTTCCAAATTAATTGGAAGCTAAGAAATATTTGGCATCGGATCAAACTAACCAGGTAATTTCTATTTGTATAACACTGCAATTGTAAACAGACTGCACTCACTGGGCAGAAGACGTTAAGCAGTCGATGCAATCTTTAGGAGGATATACCATACAAAAATCCCTCTTGGACGCGGTCGGGGCTAAGTTTAAAGTCTATGTTTTAAAATAGTATGTAAAACACATACTACATGAGAGTGTCCGAATATAAAGTAGAGCATAGGTGATCAGTAAACGGGTAGAAGGGCAGTGCGGCGTACGGTGTGCATGTGAGCACGTGGGAGCCCGCGGTCGGGCGGAGTCAGTGCGCGGCGCCCCGCAGCGGCGAGAGCGCGCGCGCCGTGTACGCGCGCACGGGGCTGAAGGCGAAGGGCGGGAAGCGCGCGGGCGGCAGCTCGAAGGCCGTCCAGCCGCCGCGCCGCGCCGCCACGGCGTAGCGCCGCCACGCCAGCTGCCAGTTGCGCCGCGACCGCGCCGCGCGCAGCTCCAGCTCCTGCGCGCCCACACACACACGGTTATATATTACGTTACTTTAACCTTCTTTACATGTTTTCATAGGTTTAAATATTCAGTCTGTGTTAAAAAAGTGAACTTTGAGATGTACTGATTTCAACTACATTTTCGTTCGCACGGATGGTTTCTCGTCATGAATAAGCGGAAATTGTCTAGTGCCTACAATTTGTTTGGACGAGAACCAGATTTTCGTTGCTGGTCGATCCCAAATACCGAAAAATCAAACGCACTAAGCTGACAAAAATGTTAATGACAGTGTTTCAATCGTATCCGTGTCCTGAAATCAATACTTATTACATACGACAGAATGCAAACGCAGGTTGAGCGTCACTATATGTTATAGTCTAGTGTAGAACGTGCTAGAATGGTAAGAGAATATTTCTAATAATGACATTCACCATGTGGAAGGTCTGCTCGTTCTCCTGCTGCTGCTTGCGCACCCGAAAGCGCGTGTTGCCCTGCGCAGGCCTCGTGCCTTTGGCCTCGGTAGTTTTTTTCACCACGATCACGACTGTCTGAATACATATCAGAAAAAGAAGTACACTAAGCAAAGTTCCTTTATGATACCAGATCATTTGTCTGAATAAAGTGAGAGAATCTTTATTTTGTCTTCTTTCTCCCTTCTACTTATTTACCATCTCCCACCTACTTACATACCATAATAACTAGACATATACATAAACCAGATGCATAAGACTGGCAAGTGCCAGTTTTCCAAGTTTCCAAGCATTGCCCAAGTTTTCCTCCAATAGCTACTCAGCTATTCCATCACCAGATATTTTTGTAACCATAGAATCTGATTAATTTGTTGGAACGTTCTAATAACATTATTGGGTAAATATCATTATACGAAACTAAATGGACGTTCTCTTTGCACCAAAAGCCTGTTATGTTAGTTATCCATATAACATAAACCACAAAAATTAGCCAAACTTTTCCAAAGGTCTTCGATGTATCAGCACGATGTTATAGTATTAAGATATAAAATATATAATACATGTGTATATATTTCCTTCTGGATGAAGTATTAATAAACATATACCCGGTCGCCCACGAGACGGTAGTGGCCGACCATGATGCCCAGTGAGGGTTTGGCTTGCCGGCTGCGCAGCTGGCCCACGCACGACGCCGGCTCTTCCGCTGTGGTCCAGGACAGCACCAAGCCCTCAGGAAAAAACCTATTAATACGTATTAACATTAAATATTATAGTTTCCTTCCATCCAGCTGATAATAAGTGTTAGGGATAATGGGGTCTAAGCTGTTCAAAACTCCATCTATGGAGCTCAATTATCCTGCCCATGGTGCACCCTGATATATAACAGACGAGATTCTGACGACCGGCTGCTTGCTGTATAATGCTACCTAGGAAAGGCTAAATTGCCCTGGTCACCAACTGAGGTTGGCTGATCATGATTATAATGATGATCGTAAATGGTCACAGTCAGCTGCAGTTATTTCAAATACCAGAAGCGTCAGTGAAGTACAGCTAGATTTTTTCAAGAGAATATGACGCAAATCACCTCAGGTATCGGTAGTAGTCGATGAGGTACCAGGGCCGATAGAACTGGTCCTGGAAGCTGTTCTCCCCGTGACGGAGGTATGAAGTCTTGCTGATATAGCAGCCGTGCAGCAGCACGCGCGGCCGCTCCACATACATCTGCCGCCAGGAGGAGAAACCGTTTGTTCGCGGCACGCCACAGTCGATGCCCCACGTCCTAAATACAATATTGCTCATTATTTTTTACTATGTTATCGCTACTCACATAAAATCCTCCTAATTTTTGAAAATATTACGCGGCACCTAATTTTAGCGACCATCTTAAGACTACTCATTTGTGGATAGCGCCCAAGGTATAAACACCAACAATCTTCTTTCGTTAAATGATTAGAACATATTACCTATTATTGGTGATAATATCAAGCGCTGTTGTAGAAGCTAGTGCCACAATGTGTCTGAGAGAGAGCAAGAGAGAGAGAGAGACGGAAAGTAAGAGCATAAAATACAAGAGAGGTTCAGACCGCACGCAGAGCGAGCGCCACAGGTCGGGGTCGCGCGCGGCCACGTAGAGGCCGCGGCAGGCCGACGCGCAGCGCTCCAGCGCCGCCGCGTCCAGCTCCGCGCTCACCGCCCAGCGCAGCACCAACTGCACCACCTCGTACGGCAGCCACGAGATGTGCCCACCCTGCAACCGAACCCTACTTTATACTTACATTTACTGGCTCATCTATAAACTGCCTACTTAGATCTACCTAAAAATTAAATATATTTAATTTTTTTAAATATATGTAATTTTAATGTAATTTGTAAATTTTTTTGTAGGCATGTTCTGGAGTGGAGCCCGCGGCTCGGCATACGTACGTAGCGTAGGACGCCCTCCGGCCCGGTGGGATAACGATCTGCGAAAGGATGCAGGCAGATGTTCGATGCTACAAGCCGAAGACAGGTCGCGATGGCGCTCACTGAGGGACGACTATGTCCAGCAGTGGACTGAAATAGGCTGATGACGATAGCAATGAAGAATTTTTTAAAACATCAAAAATCATGATGTAGGCTCGGTTTCCACTGTGCGGTGGAAAATAACAAAAACATAATCATCATCAACCGGTTTATTTCTTCGCATTTCATTTTAATATTTGTATTTCTCTTTTCAAACAAGTAATATAACTAGCAATACAGGAGTACCACAATACAAACAGTATGGTGTCTTGTGTGGTTTGTACCTGCTTCTCCATATATCAAAAATAACTTCCAAAATTACCTTAGTAGGCACTTCAGGCTCACACAGACAGCCCTTCCTGGCCACGAGGCGCTGCAATCGTGTCAGCAGGTCCTCACCTTCAATTGCATCCTCGTCTTCGCTGTCTTCGGCGGTTTCCACACGCAATACTTCTTCAGGTTCAATGTCCTCTGTCACCAAAATTTAAGAGCATTTTATGATAAATGTATTCAGGATGTGAGTGGTAGGAGTTTTAGGATATTACCAGTAGGAGTTTCGCCCCTCAGCTCGGAGCTCTCGTAAAGCCGTGCCTCCACATCCGGCATGATCTGGATCGCACGCTTGTAGTGCTGTATAGCCTCGTACAGTTTGCCACCACGCTCCATCTCAACACCACGCAGAAAAAGCTGCTTTGCCTGTAGTGAAATGTAATGCATTTAATTCTGGATTGATAACACATATGTAAAGTAAACATAAACAAAGGCTCAATTCTTAATACATCAGAGCCAATGTAACATGTTACTTCCAGTTGACTCAGTTAACTAATAAAAAATTTAATGGTGGTGATTAAAACTTATTGATGGTGACCCGCACAAATGTGCATCAATTTGGAGCAAAATGTATACTGCATTATTAATTTTCTGCATATAAATTTGCATGTCAGTTAATGGAGATATAATTCAATATGCTATAAAAGTAAATATCACAAAACATCACTTTATGCAGGATAAATAATTAATATTTTAATAAAACACTTGAAACTCTGCATAATAATAAAATATAATCTCGGAGGTTCTTCAAGGATGAAATCATCAGGCCAAAATAGAATTGACTGTTAGTTTTTTGACAATTGTTATGATTGCATCAAACAATTTTTCAGTAAAATAAAGTACCATTTAATTTGTATGTATGTATGTATACTTTGTTGTAAATTTCAAAAGCTCAAAAAGCTGATAGCAAAATTTGTTTAACAAAAACATTATTTACTCTCTCTTCATCAGTAAGGGGTTCTTCGGGTGGTTTCTCTTGAACTGACAGCACTGGCTTCTCTCGCTGGGGAGATGGAATGGCTTCCAGCTCTCGCTGCCACTGCTGGCGAAATGTTGACAACTCATCCTCAGGGTCAGGACCATTATTAACCTGATGAAGAAAACAAACTGCAACATTTAAAATGAACAGCATGCAATTACTGTACAATTCTGTTTCACACATGTAAGTTCAGTATGAATTTTTAACATATTTTTCTCAGAATGAAAAAATTATGGTCATAATCTGCTGACCTGGCAAAATGTGGTTGGCAAACTTCACATGCTTTCAAAAACAGAAAGAGCTCTAATATGCACAAATGTCTAATGTCCTAATAATGTTTTACCCTTACAAGTTATGCTTAATTTTAATTCACAACCTTTTTTTAAAAAGAAGTCTGTAGCAGAATTGAAACTCAGGACCTTCGAAATGATCAACTAAACTCTAAACTACTAGGCCCTCACACTTTGCACTGCTCATATCGATGGCAATAATTTAAAGTGAAAAAGTTAAACCTACCAGAAAATGACTCATGTGCTATTAAAAGTTCACTGATGAATTGTCAAAACTTATTCTTTCATATACTGTGTACATGTTACAAGTACAGTACTATGATTGTTCTGATAACACAGCTTAATAATATGTATCCTTGTTTGCTTAATTTTATGTGACACAATTCTATGACTGCAAATTAGATGATTGCAAATAAACCTATAGGTGTCCTCAATGTGAAGTTTTTAATATTTATCCACATATAGGTGTATATCCTTCAGCTTCTTCAGCCATTATTTCGTTAATTGCCAAGATTGCTGACAATCATTAGTTTAAAACCAACACCTGAGCATATATTTAAGTTATTCAAAACCTGTTCATCATCAAGATCCAATAACTCCAGAGCCTGTTGGGCTTCTAGAAGATCACCAGAGTGAGAAGAAGAAGAGTCCTCCTGTTCCTCACCCTCACAGTCACTACCTGTACCAGAGCCTGCCGCAGCAGCCTGTAAAGATTTATATACATATGACCACACATTCTAGTGAAGATAAAAAGATAGTACAGATTGCCCTAGCCATAAATCTATTTGTCAGAAATGTATATGCAAAAAAAGCTTTGCTTACTTGCTTACATCTCATAAAAGTGATGAGAAGTAATAACAGTTGCCTATCTATTTTCTAATAGATAAATTAATCTTGCATAGAAGTTCATCTGGCAATTACTAAAAATATTTCAATTGATATTTATGAAATGTAAAATATTGTTGTTTACTACGCATTCAGCAAAAAATTACTAAAACTATCAAGAACTAAATATTCCTATACCGAATTGATGACTGTATGGAGTCTCGAATATGGATGTACTAACTTGATGTCAATAATTTATCACAAAAATGTAGAAACATATTGAAACTAAATTTGTAAATAAATATGAAGTTGACATCTCCTCACCATTTTTGAAAAATTTCAATTGAAAATGTGAAGATAAAACGATATGTGACAAATTAATTCGAGGCCTGCACTAATTAATTATATTATTACAAAATTGTCTCCAAATATCTTCACTGATATTTTTATTTGTTGCCACTGTCAAGTTGACAACATGGATAGTAAATGGCTAAATGGAGCAGTTGGAACAGCCAAATAAATTTCACAATCCCTATGGAGGGACGATTTTATTAAGGTTTATTAGTGTGTAAAGGTTTGAAATAGACTGTTACTGATTGTTTTTAGGTTATAGGCTGAAAGCCCTTGATATTTTATGTAACGAGCATGAAACATGTTATAAATAACAAAACTATTATACCTAACATTTCTACCTAATTTGTTCAGTGCTATTAATATTAATGACGAAGAATTTATAACGTGTGATTTAATGATTTTTTTCCGCACAATTTTACTAACATAATATAAGCCTTTAAATACATCTGTCAAATCGTACACCTTCTTTGCATGTTCAACAATGTTTTTGTTATGTAACATTCTTCATAAGATAAATGATACGTGAAAATCATTACAAACGTAACGTTAAAAATATATCTCTTTATAGGGATAGGAAGAGGTGTGTCGGAAGTGGAAAAGGACCACTCCCAAGTTTCACCACTTACATTTACGTCCCATCATAGCACACCATAAGTGTGTGCCTGTTGCCATACATCGGGCACAAGTCCAAACACCGAGCTACTACTACTAAATTCAAGTTCGAAACATCACTAGCCAATCCGGGGATTGAAGCCAGGACCTCTCGTTCAGCAGTCGTGTTTGCAACCATTCGACCAAGAAGAAACTAATTACAAACTATTCTATAGAAACCTTTTTTTATATCACAGTATGATTCGTTAAATTATCGTCGTATGATATGTTTAGAGCATGTCTTGTACTGTAATATTTCGGAAATGTGATCTGACTAAAATCTTATAATTATTTGTACTTTATCTGAGAACATAAAACATAATGTATTTACTATTATCGTAGTTATTAATTGAAGGCTATTATTTATTTTACATTATTTTACTTTACTTGTGCAATCTCTATTTGAATAAGAAATAAATATAAACGAAAAAGTAATACTAAATAAATAATGAACATAGTTGTAAGTAAATGCACCTCATATAATCACAATATTTATATTAATAACATTTGATTCACCTATTTTATTATATAACAAACTTTGTACAACTATCCAAAAATAAATTAAAACCAACGTATAAAAAACGGCTAGAATTTCGTAACCAATTCCAAATATTAAGTGGTCAGACTTAATAATTTCTGCACTTATAACAGTAGCTAGCACAAAAGAAGTAATCATGAAAAAAATCATTGACATCAGATAAATAATAAATAACTTTACTAAAAATATTATACCGGCTACTATTAATATAACGTGGCATGAAAAAACACATAGTCCAAGTACACCATAAACATATTCTACTATTAAAGCTTGAGAAGATGGCAATCCGTTAAGTATTAAGAAATCCTTGCCCATAGGGGTCGCCAGATACAGACAAACGAAGGTGGGAAACAACCCCAAAAAAGCAATAATAAATGCACCAGTCTTCAAAGAAATACAATAACAAAACCTATCTAATATGGGGCAATGCTTCAAGATATTGTTTCTCATTTTTCAGTGGTCGTTGCCCTGTACTCTATAGCTTTTTCCGTTGTTATCAATTAGGTTGAATTTTTAAATTTAAACATGTGATAATTATTATGCATTTTTCAACTATAAATATGTACGCATAACAGTACACATAATAGTAACTTCAACAAAATTTTGTGTTAGATGACATATGAAAACGTCGTGCTTTAATTCTTCTTTTTGTGTCATGTATGCTACCGCATCCTTAAAACTGTTAATATCACGTTAATGTTCATATTTCCGTTTGATATGCAGGTCTTAGTACGTGTATCCAAGCCATCAATACTTCAGACATCTTGTCAGTATTATGACGTCATTTATGTCAATTTTCCGTTGTCATTACATTTCATGGAGTGCTACAGTTTCTAGGTTTATGAAATATAAGATCAAAATGTACCTAGTTTAGTTAGTTATATTGATATTTTGCAACTGACATGTGATTTATATTTTATCACCATATAATACATTCCATTTTTGAGGACCTCTGAGGGAATTTGTCACAGGCAAATTCAAAATGGTCAGTATCCATTTATTGTATTCGATTTCTTATGGTTCGCGTTTGGTTGCTCAAACTGGGATGTATGTCTTGGTCTCTTTTAGTAATTTTTTAAATATCTATACGGACTTTGTATATAATGATTGTGCTGTCAGAGTTTACTATTACGTGTAATATAAGTACAATTCTTTCATTTGTCTATATATAACAAATTCCTTATAGCTTTTAGTAGTTGTGAGCTTTGAAAAGGTGCTTGCCCAAACTTATGTTGTTTAAGACGTTGCTGGCAGTATATTATATTATACTGGTAATGATGAAAAAAAGTAATATTTTTTGTTTTAGCCTTCACTTTTTTGTTGTGCAATATGTTTTTGTGCCGTTTTAAATTTTTTCGACTCGTAAGCAGGAATGGGTTCTGTATGACTTAAAGACCAGATGTTGCTTATCTACAGCGAAGTGCCATAAAATGCCTATATCCATAAATATTTAAACCTTTTTCTGTCTAAATATGTAATGGATATACTTATTACAAATTCAGTAAAATGAAAGGTGAAAGATTTTGTAATACATAGTGTTATAACTATTATATTTCAGATGCAATTTATGCTGCTATTCAGTCGGCAAGGTAAGCTCAGGCTGCAAAAGTGGTATGTGGCACACCCTGACAAGCTGAAAAAGAAGATAACTCGGGAGCTCATAACCACTGTGCTTGCTAGGAAGCCAAAGATGTGTTCATTCCTTGAATGGAAAGATGTCAAAGTTGTGTATAAAAGGTAAGTTTTCATTTCATCCATAAAAGGAAATTTTTCACTCTACAAAAAATGGTCATACACACACATTCAACCAACCTGTAAGCAGGTAGTTAGTAAATGATGCCATATTTATCACTGACACTACATACATAACCTGAGTAAGTAAAGAGATGTAGTTATTTTGCTATTCTGTAAAGTAGACATTTTTTACTTTCACACTGTTAAGAATGTCTGCAACAATCACATTTTACTCAATTTGCATAATATAGTTTTGTTAATCATTAAAAATGTTATGTTAAAAAATTATTGATATACAATTTTACAAAACATTAATAAATGGTACAATTGTTTTCTGTAATTTATAGTTAAAAGTAGCCATTGCAGTGTTGCCATAACAAAGTACTATACTTTTTACATAATAAATAATATTTTTTTGCAAATGCTTGTTTAAGAATACAAAAATTTATATGTTCAGTAGTTTCTATC
>DWDT01001226.1:0-16608 GCA_018245595.1 Microceris scylla | reverse complement strand
GTATGATACGGTGTGCCTAGCGACTACAGTCGCCTCATACGATATCCTGGTATCCCGGCACATATGTAGTTGGGGGATGTATTCTTTCTCCGGCCCGACACGAATAACTATATGACACAAATCATATAATATGAACATTTGACGATCATCCAATTAGACAGTAATTAATATTTACATAATAAATAACCTACATACATACATATCTTCACGCAAAATCCCTTACAGAGTAGACAGAGAGTACGGAGTGCCAAATATAAAGTAATAAAGTAATGAGGTATAAATTAACATCTTAAGAGACACATTGCCATCCGAATCTGTATTATACTTACATATATACACCTGTACAGCTATATACACACTTATTACCGATAGGTTTTCACCATTAATACTAATTCAGAACTTTTATACGTAGCTAAGAACCTACTAGTGTTTTCTTTTTCATGGCACAGAGAAATACACGATACCTACATACATATCTACCGACCATCCCGCACTAATTAATGTCCCACCACTTGTTCTGGGAAATAAGAAAAAGCTGCGATTCAAAACGAGGCAAAACGTTCCGCTTTTATAAATGATGGATATTCTGAAAATTTTATACCAAAATTGGTGTTGTGTATAAGCATTTTTGATCAGCGATCTGAGGAATTGCATCGAGTTCCTATTTCCCAGTTCGTTTGAACATAAATGTACGTTTTTTAATTTTCATTGTTACTAGGGATTATGGTCGTGATGTTTCATTTTAACATTCTTGTCAATTAAATTTAATTTTGTAAATATAACTTATATAGAAAAATGTTAAATCAAAATCATGATAAATCGTTTACGATTGTAAAAGTATGGTTTATGTACGATGTTTATTAAAAATATATAATCTGTTAATTTTTATCGATATACATACGTATTTATATAAAGACAAAAAACATATCAAAACGACTATCGTAGTTGTTCTTGGCGTCGCATGCTCTCTGAGGCTTTATTGCAAACACCGGGTGATAAATATCTGGGGCTCGCTCTAACTATCTATTTCTTTGTTCTTTTATTTTCATTTTTATTACTGTTCATATACGGTACTAATTTTTTTTTTTTTTAAGTGAAGAGAGTAGAAAACGAGCAGACAGCAGGCAAATGACCCTTGCTGCCCGTAGACTTCTGCAGCCAAGTATATGTCATCAGCCGACTTCGTATAACGCTGTTGAAATAAGACTGTTAGTAGCAGTTAGTCTAGTGATCGAGAGGTCCTAGGTTCGGTTATCTCGGTCGGGTATTATTGGATATTTCGAACTTAGATTTCCTATTAGATATAACTAGTTGTCGCTCGGAGTTTGAATCTTTGGTGGTGGTCCGATGTATGGAAATAGGCTCACCACCTATTCTATTATTGCTCGATAAATAAAAATATATTTGCCAAATTTGCAATGGTGTTATTTTTATAGAATCGAGTTAATTGAAAAATAAAACATCAAAAACATTGAATGGTTGAATACATGAAAGTCATAATAGTCAGAAATCATGATAATAGTTAGGTCAACGAGTTCAATTTTATCGGCAAAGGAAACAGTTGGACATATTCAATAATGAATATTCTGGAATGGGACTATCATCCGGCATATTTTCGTATAACATGAATATTTTATCACACGAATCTATTTTTATATAAATTGTATGACATTTAAACTGATATGCAGATCGCGGCATGTCAAAAACCATTGGACTTCTTAAATATATTTAAGCCACATCTAACCAAAATCCTATAGAAGGCCGATGACAAGACTTGTTACCCCTAAAGACAAACATCTACACGTGTGTAACCCCTGTTTGGCAAAGGATAAAAACAAAATCTGAAAGACGATTATTTCAGTAAAATATCTGTCATTAGATATTACAATAAACTCTGAAATTCGGAACATATTTTTATCTGCTCATTTACAAACGTGAAGAACGAAGGCTTTCGCCAAAATCGAGTGACGTCATAAGTATACGTACATATTTATATGGCAGGTTTATATTATTAAATTTAATGAAGATAAATTTAATTAACGACCGTAATCCATTGAGGATTGATAAAATTACGTACATTACAATTAAAATATTAACATATAAATCAGAAAGAAACACATTTCGTAATGCAACATTAATATAAAATATGTATTTTCGAAATATGAAAATCATTATTTACATTTTTTAAACGGAATATAAGTGGGGTGCTGTTTAATATTATGCAAAATACCGGAATATATAAATGAAGCTTTAGCCATTGGTCATTAATTATGATGCTGGAAACTTAGTCACTTTTGGGGTCCATTGATTCCTGTCAAGAGTATAAATGCGGCAGAAATTGTCGGTTTTATCTTTGCCACGCAGAGAGGGCACGGTGAGGGTGTTAAGTATAAAAGCCATTGAGAAAGCTCATCGGAGTTTGTCATCGCTCCCGGACACTGGGAGGGCAGGCTTGTCCCCTTCACGACAAGAGAATCCTACACATAAATCATATCGTACCTTTAAAACGCCTGTTTTTCAACCCGTTTTATTTATATCCTCGCATTTCACAAGTGTGCCCTTGCCGGCTTTAATATTCGACCGATTTCCTTTTTAAGTGGTAAAATTACGAGACATTCCGTTTTATAATGAGACCAATCGGAGACATTTATAGTCGGATCTCTAAAGCAACCTAAACAATACGAATGTTTTTTATTAATTGTTATACGCGTGTAGTTCAATAAAAGTCATGAAAGGTTTCTGTTATCCGCCTTTAAATTCCAACCCCATGATCCCAGCTCGTTTAATTAAAACATTAGCTTTGAGATGCGATCCCACATAAAACAATAAGGTGGAATGGTTAAATAAAATCACGTGTGGTTTTCCCGTACGCTTACCGGCGTACGACCTCCGCGGCGCTTTGTTAGCGGGCCTTTCAGACTGCGCCACTCCAGACGACCCGGCCTTATTTGTATTTTGTTCACGAACTTACCCAATATATTATTTTGTACGAGCGCCTACATATATGGAAAAAACTGATTTAAGAGTCCAATTCTACAGGCGCATGTGAAAGCTGGAATAAAATTTTGTACTGTCTATTCGCGGCCGTCCACTTAAGAGAGCGTAACCGTTATGTTTGGTATCGTACGGTTCACTAGCGTTTTGACCAGAAGGGTTTTGTTTATGATCCCGTTTTACTGGGAATCCGACGAAATTGTAGATATTATATAATACCGAAATAATATTTACAAATGTTCTGTTATTCATGTATAACGCTTTTAACCGTGAAATTTTATAACGGTTTGGAATATGATTTACTCGTCATCATGATCATCGAACCCTTGATCGTTCCATTTTTGGCAACGGGTTTTCTCTCAGAATGTCAAAGGTTAAGGCTTTAGTTTGCCATGCTGGCTAAGTACGCGTTGGTAGACTAATCACCGATAGAAAATCAGAAATGGCCTTCTATAGTGTAATAATATTTCCTCTGAATTCTTTGAGACCGTAGTTTATATTTTAATTTTAGTTGGTTTACTTTACAAGTTTACTTCAGTAACGGCAAGTGATTATTAAAAAAGGAAAGCGTACTTGTAATTTTTAAGTTTTGAAAATAATTTGATCAATCTTTGTATTTTCGTCTTGTTCTGTTAAGCTCTGAAAATCTAACAGAACTTATCAATTAATACTAAAGATACCACTAAAAGTTATATAACTAAAAGATAAGTACAGTTCTAGTTATAAAATCCCTATTTAACGAAATCCCATCTAATCCAACGCAACGCGCAATAATAGATAAACATAACACCACGCCTGTAATACTCGAAGGGGCAGGCCGAGGAGATACGTTATAACTTAATCTTAGAAATTCACTTTCACCGTTTATTCTCTTCATTTTGGTTTCCGCTCACATATGTATTGTTATTTCATAAATGTACATATGTGCATAACGATGAATCATGAAATACACAACATTTAGTTAGTCAATTGGTACAAAGTTTTAAACAAAGGAATCGATGATTTTATCCGAACTAACTTCGCTGGCTCAGCCACTCGAGGCGAACTGCTTCCGGCATCCAGACACTTGTCTTGTTTTCGATCACACGATAGAAGAAAATATGTGCCAGGGTATTAATACAAAAGCTTAGTAAAACCCTCTACAATAGATAAAATCGTTTCATTCTCGATCGTTTATAGATTTTGATTTGTTGCAATTTAATTTCTTCTTCGTATTTCAGGACTTAGTACATCATGCAAAATTGAACACTATTTATTTCTACAGACAAAGTTGGTAGTAAAAATTGGGTTTCAAATATATAGCAGTCAGTAAGGTAGGAGAACCTTAGAAATAAAGTTTTCCACGAATGTACATTCATTTTACATCTATTCCTAAGTAACAATGTTTGTATATTCCCAAACTGTAGGCAGAAACATAATACGAGTACGAATAATATAGAGATCGTTTCACCGTAGTCATATCGAAGAGATTAACAATATGTGTGAGCAACCCTAGATACCCTACCCTATATATGCTTTTAGCATCGGATATAAGTAGATGGTTATGGCTCAAAGTGCAATTTGTACATTTGGTAAAAATAAAAATGGTGAACGCAGTAAAAATTCGGCTTAACAGCGATACAACAAAAACCGCAACATTAAGACGATTACCAGCGCTGGCAAGCTACGTTGCGCTGCTGATATACAGACCAGTTCCACGTTAGCTGTTGCATCTGCGGTTTAAATAACAATTCCAGCTGCCTCCATTTGTTCCACTCTGTTTGGAGCGCCTAAAACCTTGCATTTCCTGGAAATGGAAGGAGATATACAAGCGATTGCTCCGAAGCATTTCGAAATACGATTGCCTAACGACTTGCTTGCTCTAGTGCCAGAAACATTCTATACGCAACATTTTGATATTATTCTACGAATGATCAAATCCTTATTTATGGACTTCTTTGTAGTCTTGTTTCGAATAGCATTGAATTAAGATAATATGGTACAATATAGATAAATATTGTGGAACAAAGCTTGATGATGTATCAACACAATGTAGGTTAAAACATTTTGTTGAGGGTTTTGCGTTAAGTGGTGAAGCAGTAAAGCATCGTTTAGTAGTTGTAAATATGCGGACGCGAGGGAGGATATACGGGCACGTCAGCTTTGCTTGTAAATGTGTGTTTAGCATTTTTGCAGTGTGGCGCGCTCCCCGTTTGTCGATCGGCTTGCGCAAACAAAAGACACAATTTGCATTTTAACTAACTGATAACTGGGCCAGTACGGCTATCGTATCTCTAATTCTTCTAAATTCTGTTCGGGGCCGTTTTAAATAAATACGATGCCTTTTTTCCTTGTTTTGTTTCAAAGAACTTTATACCACCCCCTTTGTTGTCACGTTTTGTTTTTTTATGACGGCCAACAGTGAAATATAAATCGAATATATTTCATAAAACGCCACGAATTTGTTGTGTGTTGAAACAAATCTGATACAGTACATTGAAGTACACAAATAGGGTATTAATTTAAGTATACTTTAATGGTAATCTCTTGGATTACAGCCATAATATCCTACTCTTATCCTGCTGTATATCAGAAGCATCTCGTATAAATCAAGGCGCAAAGCCTGCATTTATTTCGAGGGGTAAATTAAAAAAGTTACAACAATTACGTGTGAGTTATTATCCAATGCTCCTCTTCTGGTTTCAGGGGAATATGCTAAGCGATATTGCTGTAGGCACATACATATTGAGCGATATTTCTAAAAATATGTTGCCAACATATTCATATTAGGCGCGTAAATATGATTAAAAATCGAGTCGCAACATTTCAATGTGAACATTTTATTGGATGTAATTTAATTGAATAGCTACAGGACATGTTCGGGGTTCAAATGTGGGTTTCGGGGTACATATTAAAGCCGAACCAGTCACAGCGCATTACGTAGTGGTTTACGGGTCCTAATTCCGGGGCCGCGTACACACATAAAGTGCAAAATCATTATGTCATGTGCCAACGTAAATCGGTTATCGTTTGATTTGTCGCCGCTTCCGAATTTCCCTGTACCTATGTGTTATTCGTATTCAGCTTGAATATTATTAAACTTTGCTGTTTACCGCTATTAAACGAGCAAATTCTGCATATGAATGCTTACTATTTACGGTTAGAATTAATACTGTTTGTGTGTTATTTGCGTATAAAAGGTTTTAGTGTGTTTTCATGCATTCTACTACAATAAATGTTAATGGGATTTTGTGACTGGCAATATGTGAGTCGCTGAGTTTCTGATCGTTGACCACCGATAAATTATGGACGAATGCAATTGTTATTGGTATTATACTACTATTGCATAGGGTTAGGCAGAGAGCACTGAGTGTCACATACCTCTACAAACCTGACGTATGTACTTTTCCTAAATTCGATTAGGTATATAGTGCAAATACAAAATTATATACGTAGAAGAACCAAACGCGTTAGTATCACGGGCAATATAGAACTATATTTTATTGAGCCTCGTAACGAATAGGTATCACGCCGAAGTTTTGTTGAAGTGTTCACAGTGGAGTGGTATTCCCGTAGGACATTTAAGTTTGCTTTAGGGTACCTACGCATAACACATTGTGTTATTTCTATTGTATTTTGAATGTTTGGAGATTTTTTTGTTACTAAAGTTTATTACTATCCCTAAAACTAATTAGATAACCAACATTTTAACACCTATAGTGCATTTCTTCGTTTAGTTTTTACTAAACTGTCTCGCTCAATTTAGTTTAAAACTCAACTGAAACCTACTATTAATATCGTCAACAAATGGTTGGTTTTAAGTAATTTAGGGTAATACGTAAATATTTTAATATCGTGGCGGTGGACTGGGAAGGGATGGCCGGTGATCGTATGGGCAGAGTACGTGAGAATGTGATCCATGGCTAACTCTCCGGACTTCGGAATCCTTGCAGCCAGCCTCCTGCGGCTTATTATTGGTGAGTTATTTTCTACCATCATATATTACATACATATATTAATCACATTTTTTTCTTATTGTTATATACCTATCATCATGTTAGGTTCCTAACAATGTCGGCAGAAAGGACAGTGAAAATACATATTATGTCTATCCTTGCAAACTTGATGTGTTTCTTCTACACTTATCAATCTCATACAGACATGCCGAAGATTTCTTACTTCAGTGTCAACCATAATCTGACTTATTATTTTGCAGTTCACTGTGTATTATTAGGTGGGTTCTAATTACTGCTACATGCTTTGTGCTTTTAAGCCTCTTCAATGAAAAGCTACTTACAATTTTCTTCACTCTTTCATTCAACTGTCCCATCTATTTCTCCCTTTCTTGTTATAGATGATTCATATATGTAACAGTTCCACACTTGCTCATATAATGAAGCCTTTTGAAAAGTTGCTGGTTCGTTAAAATTTTTTATTGAATTTGTCAGACACGTTAATCACTTGATCCGGTAACTAATACACATCGTTAAAACTTCTCAGTTACGGGAAAACAGAAGTTCAAACAGATGGTTTGTTAACTCGTACTAGCCCGCATCATTCTGTCTACAAACGAGCAGACGAGAACGGTGTACTATACACATAATTTGATAAATGTCTCACGGCCCAATAAATATATTATGTACTGTGACAGGCAATAAAATAATTTTAAAGTTTAATTAATTAAAATGTATGTACGAATGTTTTATAATGTCATATCCATTGAGATGACACGTCGTGAAACTTTTCTGATGACTCTTGAAAAACTTCACACAGAATTGCAGTTTTCATTTTATTTGCTCTGTGCTGTAAAATTGTTTTAAATGTTCTTTGTTGGAGGAATGTATGGTGAGTGGTGCAATTCGTGTATATGAAAATAGCGTGTAATAAAAATCATGCAAATTGTAGATATATTTAAATTAATTACATGAAATGAGGGTAATTATAGAACAATCTCATAATGCACTCACACTTATGTACATATATATATTTTTATATACACATTTTTACTCACACACACACACACGCACACACAGAAAACGTTATTACGTGCGACCATACATTATAATATATACTCTTTCTTCCATTTTGGTTATAATTACTGTACTATTTGTATTTCAATTTGAATCAAGAATAAAAATAAGGTTCTTTTCGTCCACAACAAAGTCTACTATAATTTGAGAACGTCAAATAATTTTATTTCATTCTGTACAATACTGATAAAACCATAAGGAATAAACAAGGTTTCTTCTCATTAATAGGAGAAATATGAAATGGTTCCGATAAATAAAATTTATCAAGTGACATGAACGATAAACAACCATAATTTACATCCGCTGTAAGTATTTACGAGCTTTTAATGTAATTAACAGCTCTCAGACGAGGCCGCACGGACACAGTCTGAATAAAATTTAACTCTTCACACTACGTCTCGTTATTGGCGACATTTATTATGCCGCGCAAGTTAATATTTGAGCGATATGCGTTGCATAATACATGAGCGAAGTAATTTATTGGGCCATTCGTCACGATTATTGTTGTCACCGTAGTAAAAATCTATGAAATGGATATCATTTTAGCGAATTGAATTACTGGCGTACCACTATGACTGGAGTTGACCTTCTGTGTTCGTGTTCTCATACATTTTTGTAGATGTATATGGTTTGATGAAATCAAATGTTGTGTTAGAGAATTATAATGTAGAAATGGCATTAATTTCAGAACATCCCAATATAATATTACGCCTATATTTCCGCGACATTGAGCAGAGTGTTGTACCTACACCTACGTTTTTTTAATTATGTTTGCAATGTAGGTAATAGACGAGCTTATTGACAATACTCTGGGTACAAATGCAGACTCAGTGATATTACTGTATATATATAATTAGAAAAACCCAGTAATATTTTGCTAGATCCTGGGATGGAACCGAGTAACCCTTGCTCGGCAATTGCACTTCAACCAATAGACTAACGAGGTAGTTAGATAATACTTTCAGATATTGACAATTACTGACCAACATAGGTTGAACATGTTTTAGGTAAATTAATGCATACCTATGGGAATATGTATGTATATTTTGATATACAAATATATATTTATTTAAGGATATAATTTTTGCAAAGAATAGAAAACTTTCTCGTACAAGACCACAGATGCGCACAGTAGTTTTAACTTGACAGACTTCACTTTGAGCACAAAGAGAAGAGTTCCTAAGAAGGTAACTTACATTATAAGTAGATGGTGTCTTCTTACAGTTTCGTTACTCGTTAAGTTGTGATTATGTTAATATCTTCTGCGATACATTAACTTTGCACTAGTTTGGTTCCTTGTAAACCTTACACCGCGGTCGGCAGAGCCTTGCATGCGGCGAGGAGGGAGGCTGAACTCCTACTTCAAGATTGCATTCCTCGGGCCTGGATGCCAGCAAAACTATTTTCCTGAACGGCAATTTTATAACAGAAAATACATTACTTTATGTAGTAGGGAAGAGCTTAATAATATATCACTGTTCCGTATTCGGAAGAACTGAGCTCCGCGCGGCTAAGCTCGCGGCGAGCATAATATTTTAAAAGCGCTCTCCCGAAACTAAAGTATCAAACAAGATTATTAGCTTACGATGACATAAAAAGCTCTGACATCTATACGGTTTAGAAATTAAACAAACGTAAAATCTATATACTTTTAAAAGCTTAAGTTTAATATTATTTGTAAAAGTCTGTTTTGAGTTTTAAAGCTTTTTCTTTATATTTCTTACCCCCTATTCCATACGACGTATAACATAACAGTTAATACGTGGTAAAACTACACTGCCTGCCACTACGGGAAAGTACCTACAGGTGTGATTTTTTGTAAAGTTATTTTGTACATGCCACTGAAATTAATTTGTTAAGTTAATAAAATTAAGTTTATCTGCTAATAGACTGATATTATGGCTTCTTATATACATATATGTATGTGTATCACGGCACTCAGTCCGCGGTCGGAGTAGCTTAGTCGAGGCAAGGGTAATACTTTAAACCGCATGTCCCAAAACTAAATGACCTACAATATTAAAGAATTACTAGTAATAATATTTCCAACTTAATTGCAAATTCACTAATAAACTATTACGAATTTTACATATTACAATCTAAGTAAATCTGAAATAAGAAACAATGGATTAACTTATTATAATTTGATCTCACGTCTATTGTCAAAATAAAGTATGGTCAGAATATGAGGGTAGAAAGTAATCGTATAAAGAAATTATGATCTTGTTATTCAGACGTGTATAACTATAATAAATCGACTCTTTCTTTTGAGTATTATGTGCCGGCATTGTTGAAAAACTTATGAGGCCGAATGACAAGTACCTACACGGAGATTTAGATGGCATAGGCGAGATGAAGATTTTATTTTATCGTTTTGGCTGTCTACGGATCTGAATTGTTGGGTTGTGGCCAATAATATATTGTGTTAGTTCTGTTGTTCTAACTTTGAATCGGTTCTACTGCTCTCTAATTAACTTATTACTTGTTAACTCAACCGACGCACATATACTTATATGTGCGTCGGTTGAGCTTACTTATGTACGTTGGGAGCACAAAACCGATAAAAATGGGTTCGCTGTTTTAGGTTATTTTTGTGGTCCTTTTGTTTATAAATTGTGACTTTATAGTATGACTTTGGTTACCTATAGAATTAAGTTTTGTTACTTTTAAATATAAATTCTAACACAAATTATTTTTAGTGGGAATCCATTTTGCTACTGCGTAGATACTTACTCGTTTATATCTAGTAATACCAAATTAACTTTTATTTTTAGTGAAATAGTTCTATATGGTACAAGAATTTATTAATCAAGTTTTAGATAGTAAGTAATAGTTATTTTTATTATTATTATTTAGTGGCAATTATTATTTTTAGTGGAAATCTAAGTGGCTACTGCTTAGATACTTATTTCTAATAATCAGAAATTCATTTTTACATATAATGAAATAGTTCTATATGGTACGAGAATTTATTAATCAGGCTATAAGTAGTAAGTAGGTAATTGAGACACAATCGAATGCCTAAATTGTAACTAGACATCTTTAGACGCTTAACGATGAAAGAATCGCGTCAGTTTTAATAAAACGACCCTGAGTAGGTACTATATTACGTAATCCTGATGAAATTGACGGATCGTAATTTAAAAAAATAGCAGTGCCAGTCTTCTTTCATCTATGTTAAATATGATCAAAGTGGGTAATTCCTTTAAGTAGCAAGTTAAACTTCGCGTCTCACAAGACGCTGCAGCGTGGTAAGTAGCGCAGCCGCTCCCGAGTACTGAAGGAACGCAAGAAGTTCCTTTGCTTTTATAAATTGTAATCTTCCTAATGCTCCGTCTGTTGCGCACACTTTACAAATAGTCGCACCCGCTTATGTTCAGCTATATTTATGTTTAATTCCCTAGTATGAACATTACGCTTTTCCACAGCTCCCCGAGCTGTTAGTGCAAGCTGTTCTCTCTTCCGCATTATTTTTTGAAACGACTTCAAATTTGATTTTCATTTTTAATATTTTACAGTGCCGCCACAAAGCCATTAGGGAAGCGACTGTGCCCAGAAAGTACGCTAATGTTGTAGTACGTTTTTATTATGTATAAAAGAACTGCCACGAAAATTATTCTTTTCAAGATGAGCTTCTTCCTGGATCTAACTTCACGCCTGTATCTATCTGAAGCGGTAGGCAAAGGAGTGCAGTGCATTTCCAAGATTTACCTGTTCCTTGATGTAACATTTAATAATATTATACAATATATAAATCAAAATTTTCTAATAATTCCATTTAATAAATAAAAGCCAATAGCATTATTGTGTACACAGAAGGCCAATATACATACATCTTACACAATTCCACTCAAATTCAATACAGTCGTGAAAAAATGTTACTGGATAGAACTAAAGTGTTCCGCAAAACTTTTTCGCTAGTACGCAAAATAACAATTGTGTTCAGAGAGAGTTCAATGGGTTGATAATATTGTGTTATCTGGAAACGAAAGGGCTACATTCAGGAGCTTCTTTTTATTACCGTCCTATTGTATTGTAAGTACGTGGCTCAAGTATTTACATATATCATTCTTCCACTAAGTTTGGCAATTTAACTTTCCTATTTATCATTGCGTGCGCAAGTTGTTATTTTGTTAATAGAGCATATACTAGACACAAAGTATATATAAAAGTAACTAGGTCTTGTACATTTCAGCCTAGAAAATTATTTCCTCCATGCTTACAAACATATAGCGTCTAATTTGTAGGGTTGTGTGTGTTTTCAATCAATTGGAATGGAACCATTATGCAATTTGCGTCTAGTGTATATGAGTAATATGTCGTATAGCTATGCGTCTATAGTAGTGTCCAGAGAATATGAGTTCTTAGATGTTGAAAAACTAGAATGATTAATATCTTTAAGGTATTAAGACCCATTCATTTCACACGTTTTAAAACCATATTTGTTTTATAATAACAATAAAATGTATCTGAATTGAATATTTATAATTGACTATGCACGATAGGGGTGTTCTGTCAAATATTTACGAAATTCATTTTGGGAATTAATCTCGTTTACGTAGAGAAATAATAATAAAACTCATGGAAAAATCTACGTGCAATTTTCATTGTCATAAAAATAAATATAAAATTTTGTAGTTGAAACATGGATTAGAGTTAAATTTAAGCTGAAATTTTAGTACCCAAATCATTCGATGTTATCAGTTACGATATCATATATTCTCATACATATTTTAGCTGATATTTTAAAGTCAAGCGTACATTCCTACATTGTGGTTCTTTATAAATAAACGCAAATAGTTCGTGTAATATATGTATGTACCTACATACGGTGACGCGGTATTGTCATGGCACCATGATACAGTTCGGTCGCGCGCTTGCCACATGTGACAGCTTTCCTGTACATAGATATGGTTGTTATAGTATTAGTGAGGAGGAAATTAACGGAAGTACAAGGGAATTTAGGTTACGCGAACGTATTCCGAATTCTACATACGTTGAGTGTGGCCAACTTCCAAGTTTCTTGCTTTAGAAACCTGTCTTACTTCTCACCAGGACAGGTGATTAGAGCGTTCTAGAAATGCGGTTGCTAAGGTTTTGACATATATCCGTTTGTGAAATCGTTTTGCATTGCTTTATTTTAATGATTACGATAAATTGTATTTTATTTATTATTATTATATTTTGTTATTTACATAAAGCACAAAGTAAATATTTTTATTATTACAGCAATGTTAAGTAATTTTTTATTCCTTATTATTATATCGCTACGTCAGGTGCTCTACAAGATAGGCGAAGAGTACGGGATGTCAAATATTTATATCTTTTTTGGCCTGACGTCATCATCATCATCTTCAACTGCAGACTACTCCCGGCCACAACTGCACATAGACCTGACGTGCTTCTGCTATACCTATAAGTGTATTCGATCTCGTTGGTTCAGCAGATTTCATCTTCCATCAGCCAGTACATGACCTATTTGTTATTCATTGCTACTGATTTCGTATCATCTTGATATTTGCTTATAGTGTAAATATAAGCGGCATTTGTAATATCTGAAAACCAATAAGCCCCGAAAGCAATCGTTTCCAGCAGACTAGGCTCAGGTTCGATATTAATTGCTGTTACCTATTCACGTGTTAGACAAATCATACAGCTTTGCGAATTCGTAATGAGTTTGGCCAACATTACGAAAATAACTTCGCGTTGCCAACAAAACAGTTACTTTAGGGAATAAAATGTTGTTATTTAAATTTAAAATGTAATACAATACAGTGATTCGTTCTTGTAAAAACGTTACATCACGCCTGTAATCCCCAAAGGGGTAGGCACAGGTATGTAGTACACTCAGAGTTCGTTATTGTAGTTATCGTTATTGTAGACCGAAGATAGTATACGAGTATTTAAGATAATATTAATTCGGAGAGTAATAATTATAAATTGTATGATATCATTTTATTTAACTGCTGGGTTTTTCATTGTGTTGGTAAAAAATCTTAATACCTAAAGTATAGCTGTAGATCACATAAGCACTGCTCGCGCTTTAAGCGATACATGACATAACGGTTATTTTGTGAATTTTTTTGTTGAATGAATGTTTAACCTTAATGGTATGTTATTATTCAGAGTACAATAATAATTATTTACTCTCTAAACAATATATTAATTTATCATGTAGAAATCGTGCTCGGCATTTTTACAACGTAGAGATGAATGGAAACGGAATTTATAGATCTCATCTCATCAAGCTTTTTATCGTTTTACTGTTGGACACGGGTCTCCTGTCACAAAAAGATTGATATCTATGTAACATACGTTTATTACATATACCAAAATAATAAGTTTAATTTTTTTTTTTTTCTAGAAGCACATACATACCTAGATAGTGGCAATTCGGGATATTACATACATAATAAATATCACTTAAGTAATATTTGTAATATAGCCTACCGCGTAAGGGACTTGGCGTGAAAATATACAATATGTAAGCTTCCATTCAATATACATTTAACATATAGTACAGTAGGGAACAAAAGTGACATACTGAACCCTAAAGAACTTCAAATTTAATTATTAACTTTGACGGATAATAATTAATATCAGCGCGTCGTCGCGGTCGCAACTGACACGAGCTGTGTTGGAACAACATTTTACATGGAATTTTCTGGAACATATTTGTTTAATTGCCATTCACGAACAACTTCAATATGTGTGTTTGCGTACGAAGTGTAATCTCGAATTGTATTGTACGCACGGGTAATTGAAACGTGTTATAAACTAGATAGGACAGAGTAAAATATCGTTGAGTTCGATTAAATGTAAATGAAGCTTAAGTTATCAGCGGTGCTAATCGGCCGACAAAACATTTGGTTTGCGTTGCATGATCGGACTAAATATGCTAATTACTTACGGAATTCTATTAAAACTTTCTACAACACGTGCTCTATATATTTTGCACTGTAGAGTTCGTGCATTGTGTTAATATTAATGTAAACATTAGAGCTGCGAAACTATTGTTTTCAATTCCATTTATAAAACGTTTCTTACCATTTTTCATTAATCCCGATGTTCCGCTACTGAAGTCGGTCAGGGCGAGACTTGAATTGTATTAAATATTTATATTTCAAATTTCATCTAAGAAATGTAGAGTCGCAAGTTTAAATATGAATTGCATTGTTTGCTAGCAAAGAAAACTTATCTCATTATTGCTTAAGACTTTTTGCTGTTTTGTGTGTATCTTACCTAAATATTAAGGAAATGCGGCACCGCATTCTCTACAACTACCCGCAGTCGACAATTTTATGGATTACACGTCAGTCACGGGTGTAGATAACGTGACAGAAGACGGAGGGAAAACAATTTAAGTGTACGTGTTGCAGTTGTTGATACGAAGCAGTTTCTGTGGGAAAAGTTTTGTTTAAAGCAACACTATCTGAGCGATAGCGGATAAACGTGCATTATTAAAAATCGCTATCAATAATAATTAGTGAAATAATAAAAGCATGTCGTGCCTTAAATAATGTATGTATATTCAATATTTTGGCTTTTGCCCACTGGTTTGCTAAAACGGAAGTAAATTATTCGAAATTGATTTTTATTATTTAAAAACAGACTTGTGATTTTATTCTTTTTAAACAGTTCCTTCGCTTCAATCATTATTGCTCCGCTTTTATCACATAGTTCGCGTAAAATTGTTCTTGCGAGAACTTCCATTGCAAAGAAGCAATTTGATATATAAGTATAATAGAAACAAATTTTAATACGTCAAAATTTATTTATTATCTTTTTTAATCAGAAAGTATAGCATATTTAAAGAAAATTTTGTAACAATTTGAAGTTTTTTCAATTCAATTTTACGGGAGGTTTTAGTTTCAATTTCGCTTTGACAGGAATTCTCCTATTAGAGCAATAATATAGACTTTCCAATTATCCTTTTTGAGAGCAATTAGAAGAAAGTATACCGAATGTTCTGCTGTTCAATTTCCGCTGCCGTTTCCGTCCGTGCGAGCCTTAAGACCGCTGTAGTCTTACGTAGTCGCGAAGCACAATCCGAGGTAGTGACGACGTCGCGCGGCAGGTCAAGAGGCTATGAGGCGCCCTCGACCCGCGCTACCTGAGACCGGCTTTTAAACTTTTTCGAAACCATACACTAGCTTTCATTAAGCCCGAACGCCAGAGTAAACTTCAGACGTCATTTTTTTATTTCTCAAGAGTCTGTGCGAAATTTATTCACCTGCTTTTATGCATAATTTATGTGGTAGCGGGCAAAGTTGGCCCATTGTTGCGCCTTACTACTCGCGCTTCGTGTGTGACTCTACCATCGTCAAATACGGAACGGGATACCGGAACTGGAATGAATTAATTGAAATATATAAACGTGACTTTGTTTATTTATTAACCTACCGATATCACACGAAAATACCAAGTATTAACTAAGATTATGCTGTAATATTACTGTTTAGCAATATTTATGCCTCACATATATAATTCAGAATGTCCATCGTAATTTCAAAGAAAATATATACTTAATGTGTACCAAATACTAAGAAAAATAATATCTAAAGGGGATATATTTCTATAGAGAATATACTTCTAAAGGGAATAT
>DWDT01001225.1:0-16617 GCA_018245595.1 Microceris scylla | reverse complement strand
GTTTTTTATTTTCATTATCATTATAATGCTCATATTTATTTTTTCCGTCTAATGGTTTAAATGTTGGAGTACTTTAATACAAAACATTTTTTTTTTATTTGGGATCGAGTGTAATTATACAATCAATACATTAAATATTATTGTTATTTATCGCTTTCTTTTATTTATTGATTTATTCTATATTCGGATTCACACTAAAATTCGCATTGTAATTGATGATGACACTACCGTCGAAGTCGAATGTCGTAAGTTATATGTTTGGAGACCAGTATCAGGCAAATTTACATATCTATGCACATACTATATTAGTTTTTTAAAAATGTTATATTCAAATCTATAAATCGACTTTTGCATTTGAAAAAGAAGATCAAAAAAAGCATAGAACTAAAAGCTATTCGGAATTAATTGTGAATTTAGAAATAGCACCTACGTTTTTTCTATTCACTGAATATAAATGTATGTAATATGTGAATTTTGAAGATTTATGTAGATTAAAGTAGAACATGTCTTGCGATATGTCTAGCTCTGCTCATATTGACAACGTAAGAAAGAGATGTAGTATGTATATTATAGCTATATGTATGGTCACTCGAGCTTTACAATTGAAAATATATTGGAATACATAATAGTATAATCATATTATTATCAGCATGAGCCTACCTCAGTTCATTGCCGGACATAGGTATTTTACATGAAACAAGCGCCATCGCCCCCATATCACAGTATTCCTCGTCGTTACATAAAGCTCCGTCAATGACGACCATTATGTATTATTAATACTGATATTACGTCTAATGACATGTTGTTTGTTGCCTTGCAGGATCTGACCGGTCAGAACAGCAATGACTCGGGCGGCAGCGGCGGCGCCGGGCGCGCTTCCACGCCGCACTTGAGGCCCACTCCGAGCCCCACCGGCTCGAGCGGCTCCCGATCCATGTCACCGGCTGTCGGTGAGTCGCATCACTTTTGGACACTTCTGATTTCTGTTTACGCCACCTGTACTCCACATCTCCGCCTAAGTAATTCCATTCTGATAAGAAACTTACGCACTCGCATGATGACTAAAGAATATCAAATTATTAAACATCAAAAGAACTTAGGGTTTTTCCTTAAGTTTCTAACTTGAAAACAATTTTAATGATGTCACTTTTACAGTCTGTAGGGTAACACAAGAAAATGTAACAAGAAACACTGATGTATGTACATACGGATGTACTTGAATTGTATAGAATAGGATGTGAAGTATTGTGAGTTCCCAAAACAGACAGATTTAAGTATAATTCCACTTGTACAGTGCATATTGGTTATTCCTGATTGAAACTAATCTTTGAGGATTTAAAGAAAAATAAAATTATATTTTGGACCAATTTTATCAAGGACTTGGCCGTCTAACTCCCAAATGTGTTTCCTTCACGTGGTCTTCATTTTTCTCATTCCTGAGAGCATGAGGATGCCCTTAGCTAACAATTATTGAATAACAAAGGATCGATGATGATGTCAAATGTGTTTTTTAGTATCCGAATATGAATAACTAAGACTTGTAATTAAATCATGTTCTAATTAAAATACTCAATTTACTTATTTCAAATACTTTAGATCCGTATCAATAACGAAAATGTTCAAGATAAATACTAAAGTGCTGAAGATGTTTGAAGTTCTTACACATTGTTAGCAACACAAATTGAAATAAACTTTGTATAACGTTCTCGCGCCGAGTGCGTGTGCGTGCGTTTTTACAACGCCGGGTAGGTACGTATGCACACAATGATTGATCGTCCGTAATGATGTCCATTAGGTGGATCATTTGAGTAAAAAACAAGTAACGATCGAACACGCACTGCCCTTGATCACCTATCGATTAAATCCCATCGTGCAGTTTCTCTACAATACCAGTTGGCGCTGACTCGAGCGCTGGTGCATTCTTGATTCACTTCAAAGAACTTAATTATGCCAATGGATGTGTGTACATATATGTATATGTACACGGCAAAATGAAATAAACATTTATTATTGTCTCTTCTGTTATGTATTTTAATGATGTATTGTTCAGACCCGGTACCGAAATTCAAAGCGCCAATATTTTCGATATTAAACATGTTTTTTTTTTATTGCGCACACACAACAATATAAGTTCGCGGAGGAGCCGTATGATTAATTAACTTTAATTAATGTTCTCATATTAAATGGCATGTTTCAATTCTTACCATGTCCCGTAGCTCCGTAAGTGACTACAAGAGTATTAGCAAAAAGTGGGATGTTGATGGTATTCTGATCGTTCCTCGTAAAATCACTTGAAGCGCTGGTCACATCGGGGAAAGCGAGATGTGTCTCCGACGAAACGAGACCGTATTTCGTGGCAATAAGAGCTTATATACTTGGCTGTAGTAGTTTGTCTCGTGTATAGTTTCGCTAGAGGCGTGTTGATCAGATTCATTGTGCATACTTCGTCACTGGCAGACGCGGGCTTTCCCGACATTGACCCACATAGAGCGGGCGCCCAGAGTACACCGTATTTTGCCCCTTTTGCGGGCGCGAACCACCCCATCCTCCCACCTTATGTACGAGTGAGGGGTGGTCGCGGTATATAGGGCCTCGTGAAAAACTTACCCCCCCAGTCGGTGCGAGCACGCAAAACAGGACCTTCCACCCCCGAGTGTCGACGCGTCGCTCTTGTGTGTATGCCGGACCGACATCGTAAATCATACTTTCCAAACAAACAAAAAAAAATTTGTAGTTTTCAGTCATTTTTCAGTCGAACAGTCGAAGCATAGCAACAGTTGAAAGCCGAAATTTTGTTTGCAGTTCGTAGAAATAAAGTATTGCCATACTTGTCAGTCATCTAGCGAATAAACGAATCGTATTGTCAATCCTTGTATATAACAAGCTACGGTTTATCGCTTTAGTTTAATACTTCAAAAATTCTTTCTCTCTTCTATGAGGAGTGGGGTTATGTGTCACTATTCTTAGGTGTTATTTACAGAGATTTTTGTATGAAGCCTATGAAACTTATACTGCCATTGTGTGTATATGTATCGTATCACCTTTTTAACGCGCGCAAGGAGCTAGTAAAGTAACATATTAATATCCTGTTTGATAGCTAGTACCTACTGACGGTGATCATCGAAGATTTCTGAACCACGTTTCACTTCCGTGGTCTCCGCAGATTGGAAAGTAAACTGATCTAAACGGCGAACACAAATATATTAATGTATTCACATCGAGAATCTACTTACATTTCGCCATAAGCATAAAAGATATTCTCTTCCCAGTAATTTCGTCGCGAACGCTTAGAAATTTCGTCCGGAGCTTATACAACATCTCTCGATTTGAAGATTTATGCAAAGATCTGTACGCCCTTGTAGGGCTTCCCTCGGAATGTCCTTGAAGGGTTCATCGGCTGGGGTCGCCACATTTTACATCTATTTACCTACCTACTTACCCACTGTTACGGGATTGTTTGTCAAGTATATACACACCCTAGGTATTCGGTTCCCCGGGTATATATTGCTACGAGTCCATTCATATTATTTGTCGGGTGGGTTAAAATGGGCGCCTTTTATCTATGAATGTATGTATATCGAAGTACATATACCTATAGTATCGTTTCTTAGAATCTATTAAAGATCTCAGTTTGTATTAGATTGAAAAGAATGTATTCTCCATTGTACTAACGAAAGTTAATTATTCGGGATTGTTTATTACTTTTCGTAGTAATATTGTCCAACATGTAAACATATTTCTTTCGGTTTCAGAAAGAGATGTGAGAATTTCTTTGGCAAAATGAAAGGTTCAAGTTAAATTGACTTAAATGAATTAGTAATGAAGGATAAAAGGATAAACTTTGTTAGCTTTGTTACATCCCACTATTGGGCAAGAATCGCCGCAGTGCGGACATAAAAACCTCCGTACATTCGGTTGAACGCCGGTTAGTCATTACATGACTAAGCGTTTCGCTGATGGAATAACACGAAGATTTCTTTAGATTTCAAATTTTGATGATTACTAATCTTGTTCTTATAGCAATGTGCATACATTCTTAAATCTCAAACCAGTGAATAGTATCATATAGTGATTTAGTTATGACCAAAGACTTGTTCATTTCTAAAACGTTTAGTAACTAAACAAGATATGCGGCTATAGCAAGTTTTATTTTTGTATCCATATTACCTTTCCGATTTTGATTCGAAAGGAAGGCGAACTAAAATCGACACCTTCGACGTAAACGGTCAGCGAAATGAAAACCAGTTGAAACTGTAATTGGTTTCGAATTTTACAACGCCGTGCCATTGTTTTATTTCACGCTAAATCTTTTCACATAATAGAAGTAGTTAGCCCATCGTGAAGTAAATTCAACACCGAGGCACGAACGAAATGTTTCGACTTCCAACATTTGAGGCATTTCGTTCGAATTGCTTTCATTTTACGTAATTGTTATGCCTCGTGACAGGCGAGCCTTATAAAGGGTTTGTTGTTTCACCGTGAAGTGACTGTAACGAACGTGTACGGACGGGCGGTTGGTGCAAAGGCGGTCGTGTTTTGTTAGCGTCGCCGAGTGTCGAACATGGCTTTCTCAAAACATCGAGCTCCAAGACCGAGCGAGCGGCGACTGGGCCGCGCCGCATTCGAATACCGGTTATGTGACCGCAATACACCTTTACACCGGTGCCTCTATATTTTCCAACCGTCTACACTGTGCGCCATCCATTGCTAGCTTCATAGATTTGATATCGTAGCTAGTCTCACCTCAGAAACCAAAACCGGCAATGTATACGAAGTGATACGTGTACGGTGACAGAAACCCGGCAATCTGGTAGGAGTCGAACGCGGGCGCATGACGTCAACCGCTCGACTCGTCGAGCTTCTCGACTCTGACAAACACCAGTGAATATAATAATACGAAGTCTCTCATTGGAAAATTATACGAAACGTTAAAGGAAAAAGTTACGCGGATAAGTGAGACAGGTCAAATGATAAGCGTTGGTTTTATATGTGCTTTGTGCATTTTCGTTTTTATTATAGCCAGTATCACGCAAATTGCTGTATCCGATCAACTTATCAACATGCATAAATATGGTAGTTGCTTTACATTGTTGATGTTCGTTCGTTTACATTTGTCAGTTTTACAATATATACATACATACACATAAATACTGTGTGTAACACACATCAAGAATGATTCATTTCTCCAATTCATCATTGATTTGTGACTTGCGTAAACGAGCAATAGTGGCTGTATGTAGGTTGTAATTTGAAAATTACGAGTAATAAATTTGAAAATCTAATTTTAACATCTTTACATTAATTTACAACACTATGGCAAGTTAATAGGTCGTTATTTATAAAGATTGATTTCGCGCTTCGCGATGTACAAACACTGCGTATAATAGATTGGTGTGATGGCATCCGCTAAATAGTTGTTCGTCTTACGTAGTTAATTAAAGGTTGATAGCCTCGTGGTTCATAATATACGCTTGTGCTTCGGTGGTTTGCGGTTCAAATTCTGGCTCCCAACTATTATGTATAATTTTAAGAAGTTTTTTGTGTCCGGGCCTAATAACTCAACCAGGCTGGGACATTTCGTGCTTTCAATGTTGGCAAAAATTTTAACATAAGTGCGACATTAAACTGTACAAAAATATAGGTGGTATGATTACTCTGTGACATGTCGACTGGAACGACGATTCATATAGTTGACATATTGAGACAATTCACATCTTTTAAAAAGTGAGCAGTTGGGATGGTTTTGTTGTGACGTGCAAATCAGTTAAGTTTTTGTCAATTGTAGGGTGATGTAGCCCATATTTACATTATCGTATACCCCTCGTCATATGAGGGCAGTGGATAAACAAGAATTTAAAGCTATTAGAAAAAAAAATATCCGATAGTTGGGCACATTGTGGCGGTCTCCAGCGCTGGCGGCGGCGGGCGCGCAAGGCACCTTCGTTATTTTAAGTTTTAACACAATGCGGCCGCCCGTAGCCGCAATACCGCAACCCGACGCGTTCGAAGGTGAATTGCGTATTGTTAGACGCCCGCATGCTGCGCGCCGCTCCAATATCACTTTAATATTTGACGTGTTAAGGTTTCTTTTGCACGACGTTCACTTGCGTCGAGCGCTTGTGAAATTTGCGCCTTATTCGCAAGCGGCTAAGGTTCAATTCGCCTGGGACGATCGCGTGTCGTGTTGTGTACGAACGCTAAAAGCATTTCGCAGTCGTCCGTCGTGCGTATCGGCGGTCGAGTGGAGGAATGCCATCAACAAAGATAAGGCCTGCGCCGCCGCTCGCTCGGCGAGTTGGTCGGGTTCGATTCGAGTCGAATCGAGCGAGTCGATAGCTAGCTAGCATTCGCTTCGCGCGCTATTTCCAGCGGTTTATAAGCACACGTCGCTTCGTGTTTAGATTAAGTGAACAACAGGTTTCGCGATTTGATAACACTCCTCAGTACATATTGAAGGTAGTAAGCTGTGTTGTTTATAGGTTTTTAGGATTCTCTTTAGGGTGCCTGCCAGTGATTCTCATTTGAAATATTATTGATGTTGCCGTGGTGTAATAAGACCCACGCTTAGCCCTAGGTGGGAATGTTGTTTATCCGACTAATATGAAATGTCACGTACATCACCTATTGTTTAGTGGTTATAGTGTTTGGTGGATGCATGTGTCCAATCTCCAAACGGAATGAATGCAAGCTCAGGCACTGGTGCGTTGGTACCACCACCGATAAATTCGGAGCGTCTTGTGTCTTGGTATCTCGCGTATCTACTAAACCCTTCAACTTGTCGGAAACAACTCAAGTATTTAGCTGTCTAAATCTGGGTGCCATACCATTTTTAAAACTGAAAATGACTTTGTATTGTGATTAATGCATTTCGGTTTAGACATTCTATTATCAGATCAATATTAGTCGTAACATCGCGTCTGTAATCCTCGAAAGGATAGGCAGAGGACTTTAGTACCTCCCACGTTACACCACTTACGCTTAAGTCCCATGAAATAGGTGGTGACTCTATTGCCATTCACTGGGCACAATTCCAGACTCCAAGTCGCTACTAGAAATTCTAATTTGAAAAATCCAATAGTACCCGACCCGGGATTTGAACCCAGTACCTCCGGATGGGTAGTCGCGTTTTCAATAACTCGCCAACGAGTCGCTTGGAACAAATTATGAAAATACAACTGATACTTTTTGTTAATGTCCACCTAAGGCATTTCTAATAAAATGTTTTAAGATTAGTAATATTCGTGCATCGATGTATTTTTCATTATAAATATTTTCGGTAACTGATATTAAATAAGAAATAATTTAAAGTAAATGTCATACGTACACGGGACATCTCTACTCCATATAATGAAAGGCGTTGTTCGCACGCACAGTGTTCGCGAACGCCTCGCAAACGACCCAATAAATCCTCTGTTTTCACTGTATCAAAATGTAAATCCATCCAGTCAGTTTTGCTGTGACTAATTCCTCTACTAAAATTTATGGATCGTCATCCATTACCGGGGGAGCTTAGTCCCTTTCGCCTCACAAAAGGGAAACCGCGGAGGGAGCTGTACGTAGCCCGTTGCCGGCTGTAGACGAGCGGTATAACTTGCACACGTATATTTAACGTCACAAATGCCTATCAAGCCGCCACGTGCCTCCGCGTCCTTGGCGGTTCGACGACCTTTAAATATATATACATATATATCTATATACGTATGTATATAAAAAAAACAGGCAGCGCAGTTTTTGCTCGCATCCCGAGCATAATGTTTGTTTTGATCGTTTTCACGTAAACGATCCGTCTCGTGGCACTTTGATTTTTTATTCCATCGGCGCCGGGATCGATGAGGTCGTTCTTATTATTTATGATGTTCTTTCACATGTAACAAGTCCTGACCCGCGTCGGCTGGTTATTCTCGTACTGTGTTTCTAAATATAGAAAGGATCTCCAGACGGTAGACGGGAGGGTGTGTTAAGTGATTAGGTAACTAACATAAGTACCTACCTACCTACATACGTACTTTGCAATTTTGTTCGTTATTATCTGAACATTTCTGTTATGTTTCTTATGTGCTTTAGTGAATTCGTCCTATTTCCGCTGATGTTTAAACCTGATGTGAGTAACAGTTGAAAATTTATCACTACCACAGAATTTGCTAGCCGTGGCCAGGTGTTGTAAATGGTAAGGAATCGTCCTTAAAGAAAACTGTAATCTGCTTATAAAATAAATTAAAAAAAAAAACGACTTCAAGTAATCAAACAATAGAATGGCACGCTTTGAAAACTGCGACCTGTTGATTTGCGGGCGGGCGGGTGTGCGGGTGCGTCCGTTGGCCAGCGCCTAATTGTATTCAGATTGCGGCGGAAAAGTGATAAATCTCGGCGAGTCAAGGTCAGTGGAGGGTTCGACATCCCGTTTACCCCGTTCCCACCCTTGGCCAATGGCGCGGACATTCTTCGCCAGCCCACTTCACACTTGCACGCTCGTTAAAACGTTTATTGCGTACACTCTCGCGGACAAACTGCCGTTTTTGTTTATGTCTTTTCATGTTATATGTACGTACATTCCTATCTCCCGCACTACGACAACTTGTTGTTGTTGACGCCGGAAATTTTAAAAGTGTTTGTTTACTTTGAAATATTAAACCGAGAATTACTTCTGCATTACGACATATTGAGAAAATGCTTGTTCGTTTTATGTAAGATATCGTCATTTAGATTTTAAAGCAGTTTCTATAATAAAAAAATGACTTGGATATTAATTAAATCAATTACTACACATTGTTACATACAATCGTACAGTATACTGCTTTCCTCAGCATATATAGAATTTAATGTTGTTACGCAAGTCTCTTCGTCTCGTATTACAACGACACGACTACATCGCTACACCGAACGTTTACATTGTGCTTTTTAAAATCGCGTCGATTCAATACTGCGGCGAAGGCTGTGAATTTGATTGGTATGCTGTTTGACGATGACGAAACGTGCTCCCAGCGAAAACATCGCCTCGCGTCGGTCAGAAACGGTAACCGTCCTAACCATACGGGCGTATTAACTGATCTGTATCTACGTATATAGGCTTGAGCACATTGAAGCGAAATGTTTTTTTTCTCAAGACTGTGCCATTCAATGCTTTGTAAACCTTAATTGTATGAGAAAAGCAGTCTAGCTTAGTGGTTTTAAATTCTGCTTCACACTCTAGGGGTCCTGGGTTCACACTGTAGTGCTGATACAGTTGTTTGGTTTTAAATTCTGCTCGACACTTCGAGGTTGCTGGGTTCAAATCCTAGAATGCACTTGGTAATTTACACAATTATGCGCGATTTAATGAATCGGTATCACTTGCAGTAACTGTGAATGATAACATTGTCATTTAATCTGCATACATTACAGTGTTCCGTAATGTTTACTAATGCGTGTAAAGTCCGTCAATCCTTACTGCCTTAATCATTTTCATTCGGACTAGAGTTCTCATTGGACCTGCGGGTTGGGAATCGCAAAGCACAATTTTTGCTGCTTACCGGCGGCCAGGGTATATAACTATGTTTAGGCAAACTGTGCTATACCTCGCGAAGCCGGTTGGCGGATTGGCAGTTGGCAGAATTTAAAATTTTAATACAATCAACATACGGTGATGATAAGACGCGAAGTAAATCAACACCATAGGTAATGAATGATTGACATCAATATGTTACTTTGCGTTTGCACTAGTATATTAGGACACACTTTGTTTTGAAGGATCGGTACTCTATCTCTACCAATAGTATGAATCTTTAGTTATAGGATAGTGTTACCATTAATTATATATCAAAAAGTCAGTGTATAATTGCCAAAATCTTTTATTAGAACGCGTTGATCTCTAAAGTGTACAATCGCATTGAAAATGTGTATACCAGTATGGTTTTCGTGTGGAAGTTGAAGGCAGTCCGACTGTTGAATGCACCGCAGTATTTAAATATCGAATAAACGTATGTAATCCGTACGAAGTGGTACTGGAAGCATGAATGAAATACGCACGCGGACTACACAGTGGAGCGTTCGAAGCCATTTGTAAGATTAATAAAAACAAATAAAATCTCTACGAAATCGAAGCCTGAACATTTGTACGATTTCTCTCGCTCCACTAACTGTGTGTACGTGGTCTGATGCGGCACCGTCGTACGTTCAGTGGCGTAGCGTGCCACTTGTATTGTGTGCCGTGTAAATAAAAATGGCTTTTTGAACTCTACGTAAATTGAGTGGTCTTGCCAGTTCGATTTGCTCACGTTTTCGCCTGTAAAGTATGCCTGTAAAGATTTCATTCAATTACACGGGCGATTTAAAAGCGTCCAGAATTCCCGGTGTGTTTATATTGTGTTCCATTGGAACAAAATGAAGTATCCTCCAAGGTCAACTTCAAATAATAAACTTGGCTTTTCAACGATGTATTACGGTAATTGTAATATAATTTCTATTTCGGTTAATGTCCCAACTCACTTGTCTGTTTTGATCATACTTGGTTTCTATACATATAAACAGTATGTTGGCCTCGGCTCGGGTATCGCACAGCGTTATCACAGTAAGAATGTTCCGATAAAACGAGATGGTCTACAATACGCGGGAAACAATAGTGTTTTTTTATGCAAAGATTCGGTCTGATTGATTGTGATAACCGATACAATTGGTACCTGTTGTGCACATGTATGGCAGCGTGGCTTACTATCGCTTACTATTAAACTTGTCGTGAGTACTTCATACCTATGGATGTGATTGAAATCTTGTATTGATTTAAACGGTGTTTTTACTACATAAAACTGCTTAAATTATACACAATGCACTTTTCCACGAGCTCCCATCGCAACGTCGATGTACGATACTGGATTGATTGACTATTCCGTAAACATATCCTTACATCTCACACGACTTAAAAATCTCACTTTCAGCTGATTCCCGTACTTATGTTCTTTTCACTGTTAGTTACAGATGCGCATTTGAAGTTATATGGAGCGCGTGCCCATCTCTGCATAGTTGCGTTTCAATACCACGAAAAAACAATTCGTTCTAATAAATAAACGGGGACCGGCCGCGGTACGTGTGCGTCTGTACGCGGTGATCAATTTAAATGGGTCGACAAACACTCCGTCGCCGTGACGCCGCAGTTTGCCACAGGGCTGCCGTGCTCACTTGCATGTCAGACGTTGAAATGGTCAACCAATCGCACTCCAGTTGCGCATTCTCTGCCCATACTCTTTAGTGCAGTGTAGTTCAGCATCTTTCAGGAGTGCAGTTCTTGTGGGTGAGATACGTGTTTGGCTATCATCAGAACACTAGTAAACGCTGATCTCACGTGATTGACGCTTTACAATGCATTTATGGTTTAAATGATTTGATTCATTTCAATTGATTCGTATGATTGGTAAAAAAATCTACGTTATGCGAGCCGTCACAGTTTGATTAATCACAGTATCATTACTTACCACACCTGAATCCTTGCAATAATGCCAACTTTAGTACTGAAGCAGCTCGAGTAAACAACGACACATGGCAACCCTACGTTCAACTCAACTAGGCCGGTCTTGTTAACGCCATTGTCGTACGTTCTGTTTATACTGGCAACACCGCTAGGGCGCATGGCGGCGGCGGCGGCGGCCGGCTGCTCGCTCACAATTAAATATTCAAACTGTTTGTGTTCGCGGGTACCTGATTTAATGCGGGTCACCGTGGCTCTAGGTTGCAGGGCTTGCCGTTAGATAATTCTAATTTTAGATCTACTGCCTGCTGGAACTGTTTCACTATAAACCATGATTTTGATTTGTTGTCTCTTAAAAAAAACTGTTGTCTCTTAACAGTAGGTAACAAGATTTTCTACTAATTATTTATTCCAATATTTAAATCTTTTCGTGTTATATGGCCAAATCGTACAATTTATTATCTTGACGTCAGTTACCATCGTGTTTTTTATTTAGACGATGACTCATCTGGTGTCAATTCATTATTTCGGTATAATTACGCTATTTAAACACATACTTGTATATGTATTACAAGCTTGTATGGACGGTCATTACCCGGCGTTTGTAACACAATTATGTAATAAATGATATGTATATTTTCTTGATACCGTTGTTTATTCAAAATGCGCTTTCATTCAACAAGGTATTATGAGTAAATAATACATTCACTGTTGCGATATTATATCTACTCGGTACTAGTTTGCGATGTGAGCTTTATGTCGTGTGTGTATAGTGGTGTTGGGTGGCACGGGTGTGATCCCGTGCTACGCTAGGAATGTGTCGCGTGCCGCGCATACCTCGGCGCCGCGTTGCCGCATTCCCGATACGTGATATCGATGGCCATGTGTCACGACGCACGCAGTCGGCGCTCCCGCTGTCACTGCGCCGGACGAATTCAGGAAATGGCGAACGGTCTTGTCAGATTAACCTGTTGCGCTGAGACACCGACAAAACTTAAGTGGCGCCCTCGATGAGTCACGCCCGTGCAACGTGGCGGACTGCTCGCGAGATGCTTTACAGCTAGAAGTTTATATATTTGCTGTTCGTGCGTTTGTTCTTTACTCTTTGGGTTTGTTTGCGCGCCAGAATGTAATATCGAACCGGAAACGGAAATAAAAATATTACTTGCACTATACCTACGAGAAGTGGTACGAAGAGCTGTCAGAGCATATGTTTTCAATGACTATTTGTTTTGTATGGTCTGTATTAAATGGTTCGTGAGTGGTTTCTTTTTTTTTTTTGTAAAAGCATTATTATAATATGTGAAATTTATTAATAAGACAAATTCAAACGTCCATTATACTGGTAATTATTTGTTAAATCGTAAAAACGAAACGTAACGTCACGATCTGTTTTCCCTGAAGGGATGGGCAGAGGAATGTAGCACACCCCATGTTTCACCAGTTACGTTTACGTCCCATGGAATAAGTGGTGAGCCTATTGCTATTAAATCGTTTTGAAACAAAGCTACTGCAGCGTGCAGTGGTTTTCCCGATATAGGTATAATATAATAACTATATACATAGTTTACTTTTATACTTTACGATAAGTGAACATTCACCTTTACTTGGAACACATGACGTTCTATTTAAATATAAACGTGGTCGCAAACGACTGTGAAGTCGACACCGAGAGGTCTGTGGCGGCGTGGTGGGAAAGTAAAGACCTCGACAGAGCGGCCGGTGACGGGCGCTGCCCTTGACAGAGCTGGTTGGTTACGCACCTCGGCCGCCCGCCTTGCCCAACTGCGACCACTGCGACTCTCATTACCGCACGGCCAACATACCAACATTCGCCAACACAGTTTAATCGTCCGCCTTGTTCTCGCATTTTTGTCGCTATCGATATTCCGTCGACATTTCACTGCCGACGAATTTGTGCCGTTGCAGCGTATGAGGATAAAATGTTTCGTTCGTATTCTCTGTTTGTTTGTCTGTTATACTGTAGTATTGTGGGACTAGATAAGATGTGACTAAAGATCTTTTAGAAATTCCTATTGTTTATAATATTTTTTTATAATTGAAGACTTGTTAGGGGACGTCCATTAATTACGTGAGGTGATTTTAGAGTTTTTTTTAACCCCTTGCTCTCCGGTGAGCATTCGTGAGATTCTCATCCCCACACTCTTCAGTCTCACATGAGGTTTTTCAAAATGCGTGTATTTAGTAAATATATAGGATTTATTTAAAAAATAATTATAATTTGCTGAGTAAGTGCACTAGTATTACAGTAAACAGTAAACAATGAAATACTTAAATTCCTATACAAGATTAAGTACTATTTTCTTGTTATTATACTCTCTCTTTAGAAAAAACAACGTGATATTTGCTGGGACCCTGTCTGTTTATAAGTAAATAGCGTGATCGATACAAAATACTACGTTATATTATTCGAATCCTTTGTTATCTGTAATGTCATTACTGTAATAGTAATGATTCATAATCGTTTGAGATAAAATGTGTTGTTTCCAACTTCCTGATAAATAACACAATAGCAGCTCCAAAACACATAATCAAGATTTTGTGTTCAAGATTGTGGGATGACTGGATATCTCTATGTGGCGTTCATTGGTAGGATGATTGTAATGTTTAATATATTATATGTTTTTTCATAATTGCCCGAGCACCGTTGTCATTAATGGTGACCTTAATCAAATAGATGTATAGACGGGTGTGTATGTCACAAGTGTGTTATCTATGATTCACCGGCGCCCTGCCGTCTGCCCGCCGTCTGATCGCCGGACACAATATAGTACTTCGATAATCGGCCAGTAATGTGATCAAAGAGGCGACTGCGCGCTACCTGTCACCCTCGCTGTTGCACTTGCACGCCGAGCGACCTTTGTTTTTTAGAAGGTTGCTAAAGGTGCAGGTGCGTAGTGCCCCCACCAGTAGCTCACACGCAGTTCCGTTCCCTTATGTTTCGCACTACACTACCCGTGTTCAACAGTCCACGGGCGAGTATTATGTTTCGCGTAACACTAACACATAACTACACAAGTGAGGCCAAATCGACCTACATAAAAGCTGCAATACCACTTTCGTCGTCGCAAATCACTGCCGTTCGTATCTCGGCCTCGGTCAATGTGTTGCGTGCATGTCGTATGCACATATACGGACGCAATAAAGTGCAGTGAGAATTCGCAGGCTAGCGGTGCATGCAGCTCACGTGCCGGCGGAAAACGAAAGTGATCGGGCGCGTCTGCCGCCCTCTCGATTGATGCGCGCCCGGCTTAGGCGAGCCCTCGTTAACTGTATTATTCAAATTGTGTGTGCGAGGAGCGGCGCCGATCGATCACACACAGCGGCCGCCGCACGGAAACGTTTGCCGCTTGCACTCTCGAATACAATTTAATTCAAGTGCGAGCACTACTACTATGGTTCTGCATAGCTAAGGCCGTCGCACCCCTTTATTCACAAATCCGACGGGTGGCGAGGCCGCTCTCCACGCCGCTTCGTGTTTATGCCGATTAAAACACTGTTCGATCTATCCGTACATCTAATTGTCTATGACGTTTTGTGTTACTACAGATTCAGTCATGCTTATGTATGAGACCTTTTAATAGCCTTTTTTTAAAAAGAGAAATTTTAAATTGCTCATCGAAATTTCCAATAGATTCGAAAGTATTTGGCTTCTATATTCGCTTTAATGTGATGAAGAAACGTTTTCGAATGCGGTTGTAAACTTAAAAAGTAAATTACGGAAATATTGAATCTTCCACAACACTACTTGGGCTGCATCGTGACGCATTGCTTGGCGCAGTATTGAAATGCATTGCGTTGGATCACAGAATGCTCTTTGTGTAACACAAATCTGTATCAAATTGTTGTTAATGGAATATGAGGTGAACAATTTATGTGTGAAATTTGCAGGCACGCAGAACGTACCGATGCCGCCGCGGCCGTCGTCGTCGCTGTCGGACGGAAGCGGGCCGACGTCGCGGCCGGGCGCACCTGGGCCCGCGCCCTCCGCCGCACCGCCGCCCGCCGCCATGCTGCCGCAGCCCTACCCGCACCACGGCGGGTACAAACCGCCTCATTACCCGCCGCAGCCCTACGTATACCCGCCGCGGAATCACCATCCCTACCCGTACGGTGGCTATCGGCCAACGCCACCACCACACCCGTCGCAACACTATCCGCCGCTTAAGGTTTGTAACTTTGATAATCTAAAGTACCTAGAATCTATTGTTATAAAAGCATAATTTTCATTTAAAACTTTACTCAGTCTAATATGTTAATATGTGTACGATCAATCACCAGCATTATTTGTCACTTCGTTATGAACAATGACGTTAATGTTAGGCGATGTGTGCTAATTATTTTTAAATTTTAATCATAGTGTAATAATGAAAGTTTATTGTATGCAAAAGGCGCAGCAAGCGCGGCACATGGGCCCGCCGGGCGACTCGATGCCGCCGCCGACGGCGCCGGGCGAGGCGCACGACAACGGGCCCGCCGCGCCCGCCACCGCGCTTGTCACCACCGGGCCCGACGGCGCACTCGACGAGGGCTCGCAGCAAAGCACGCTCAGCAACGCCTCCGCAGGTACACATACATGCATGTCACACTACCCTTGTACAAGGGTACCATTTTCATCATAGCTCATGGAACCATCATAGTCATAGCTTATGGAACTTTCAATATTAGTCCATTTGTGACGAGATGTCACGCCTCTTATAGAACTAAACAATACATTCTATTGACATTAGTGGCTCACTCAATACTAGCGTCTCAATCAATTGGATATTCGCAATGAATTTATACCTAATTTGTACTAAGTGTAACACTGCCCGCGGTCATTTTTTGAACGGAAACCGTTTTGCACATTCTAGCATCGGGCGAGGAGCAGTGCGGCACGCCGAAGGGCTCGCGGAAGGAGTACGGCGCGGGCAGCGCGGCGCCGTCGCCGTCGCCCGGCGCCGGCAGCCACTCCTCGCTGCACGACGACTACGACCCCGCGCCCTCCGCCTGGCCGCGCCCGCCCTCTAGTCCCGTGAGTGCGCACACACATACCTACACCACGCCAAACACTAATGCACACCTACACACACTAACCGATATATTCAAATTCAAATTCAAATTCAAATTTCATTTATTCAAAATTGGTTCATAAGAACACTTTTTGTACGTCAAAATGA
>DWDT01001224.1:0-16620 GCA_018245595.1 Microceris scylla | reverse complement strand
TTGATGGAATTAAATTATCACTGTCTTACATGTACATAATATGTCCTAGATTTATCAATGTATACCTTTTTCCTCTATAAATCCACAAAAGAAGAAAAACGAAACAAGGCAAATAATAATTATAACATTACATACAATTTAGGAGAATATAATATTTCATGCGAAAAAAATTATGAAAGTAAAATTAACGTTTCAATGATAAAATGCGGATTCTCATCGCCATATAAAAAGTCCAATACAAGTTTGATAAAACCCTGGTTTAACTTGAATGTTACTTTATTACACTTACCCTTTTTCGATTCATCTTACGCTCTTTACGCTCGTCTCCTCTCACTTTAGTTTTTCTTTTCTCCTTTTCAGGCGATCGTTCCTCAATGTCTTTGTTACCCTGCTTATTCAGAAAACAAATATTGTTACTTATTCTTAAAGCAAACCTGCAAAAACTTTCGTGATTTCAAATCAATATTAATATTGATTTGAAATCGCAAAGTTGGCAATATTATTGATTTCAATTAATTTTCTCCCTCCAGAACTCTCCCGCGAATAACAGATCAAAAGGGAATGTATAAGAATAGCACCAAGATGTGAATTGTCTTTACGTTAGAAAGTCTCTTGATAATCTTCATGTCTTGCATGTTGTTTCAGATTTGTCTAAACATCACCACAATAGAAAGTATTCTCTTCTATTTTGTTTCCTGTGCAATTTTTGTTTACATTGTTGCATCATCATTGACTCGCTCCTAAGAATCTCTTGGAACACCTTACATGAACACTTTCTTATTTTGTATCTTGTGAACAGAATGTCTTTTTTTTTAAATTTTACTGTGATATCCTTCTTTCTTGAGTTGATTTACTAATGCAGTGTACCAAAGACGTCAATAGTCGTCGGACGTCAATAGTTCTCCAAATTCTTCCAGGATAGTGAATGATACCAATTTCAAAGGATGTTTTAATCTAGTACAATAGCGAGTTATGTGAGACGATCTCAGTGGTATTCTGCTAGACTGGGCTGATAGTACAGATTTACTTTTATAATCTATACGTCCGGCTTTACAGATCCGATCAATCAGTCAGCAGTTCTCTTCTTCATTTAAAATGATCCTTTGATAAATCTTGATTTAATATTATTAGAGAGTTTGTCAACAGGGGGTTTCTCATGTAGATTTACTTTTTATTATGTATTCTTCATGAATCCTAATCATTTACTGATAACAACTATGGCAAAATGTTACATTTTTATACTTTTTACGAGTAGATGAATTTATTGTGCACAGACCTGATATGACTACTAGTTGCTTGATGTCAGATGTTAAACAACAGCTTCATTGTTTTATTTGTTCATTGTTACATTATTTTCCTTGAATATTTCCTGTAGCTTTCTCTTTTGAGTTACAAATCCTTATGATGTTTTTTAATTTCCTAGTATTTAAGATAAGTAGGATTTAGTCTGGTACTGCAACTTTTCTTATCACCTATGTTCTTGGCAAAAATAAACACTTGGGAATATTTCTTGGGTCCTAGTTTTACTTTTCTTCTTATATGAGCACATTTCTTCTTGTATTCGTTGCATTAAATTTAATATTTAATGTGGTAGCCGATGAATCAATCTTCTTATTATATGTGTTTATCTTCTCATTGAATATGGACGTGATGGATGCGGTTATTGGTTTAATATAAAGATTGGGTTTATTATTTTTAATTTATCTTGGTATATAAGGTACGTAATTTATTTATCTTTTATTGTTTTCCACTTTTTATTTTAATACGTTTATTTTTATTTTTATTTTGACGGACATTTTTAACACTAGGTCCTTCAGTTTTTGCACTTTGTCTTCTAAAACAGTTCACGGTGGTTGAGCACTGGGCGCTATCGCTCCGGGCGGCAGTAGCGCGGGCGCGCCGCTGGCCGCGCGCTGCGCCGCGCGCCGCGCCGCGCGCCGCGCCGCGCGCTGCGCCGCGCACTCGTCCGGGCGGAGCGCGATGCGTGGCCGATTTATTATTACGATACTCACCTTGCCATTACCGCTGCTTTCTAATTTTCGACGCTTCACATCTGTAATATAATGTTTTAAATTTGTTACCACGATTACAGCAAGTGAAATTCAATTATTATCGTTACGTGTTCGCAAAATTTTTTTACGAGCATACCGTTCCCATTGGAAACAATAATATTTGGCGCAAAATAAAAAACATTATTATACATACCACGGTCAATGTCATCGGATGGATGGCGATGATCATGAGGCGGTGATACAGTTTCCAGATATCGCTCCTCCTACAAGAAACATTAAAATAACAATAATAAAGCAGACCTTAAGATGTCATAAACGCACATGGACTGTGTTTAGAATGAGGCAAATGCTGGAGATAGATCTCTTCTAGCCGATCAAAGTCAACAAAACGACCCGAATAAAACGGCGAATCAGAACCGTAAATATTTTCACCCGAAATCTTTGTAATATTACCAACAAAAAGCACTAAATATTAATATATTTACCTTAGACTCAAATTAATATTGTAACAAGTTTTTGAATCATGATCCCTTGCGACTTTTAAATATGACGGTGTTTATGGAAATATAATATATTAGATTTTATTTATCTTAAATGTATTTGAACTGGTTATTGTGGAATCTACTATATCTATAGGTACTTACAATAAATCGCGAAACATATTTTAGACAGAACATCGCAAACGATCTCTGTAGTTTAAAATTTAAACAGGGAGCATAATTGTTTTGGTTGTCAATAGGCTAAGAAATACGTATCTGCCTGATTTAAGCATAGTCATTTTTTTACGGTGATACAATACTCACTCTATGAGAACGTTCCCTTGGCGAGCGGTCCTTATTTCTTAATTCATCCTTATTTCTGTCCTTTGCAGTTCTAAAAATTAAGAAAATCAAATCATTACCAATATAAATAATGACTTAGTTAACTAAGAAAATAAAAAAATGATAATACACACGATCGTGATTCCCGCTTGCTGTCTTTTTCCCGATCTGATTCCTCGCGGCGTCTGTCACTAGTACTGTTACGTGATTCCTTTTTATCTGCGTCTATAATAGGAATCAATTGAGAAATAGCGTTAATCTAAGAGTTGGTACAAGGTAACCAATATGTAACAATGTAACGAGTAATCAATGTAACCTAAATGTTGGTAGGAAATGCACATATGTTTTCATGCGGGATTTAATTAAATACTGAATGTTTAAAAGCAATCTAATGAAGATATGATTTAGTTTTTTATTCTTTTCACTGAAACGGGTAGATTTGGTTGCAATTTAGTATATAAGAAAATTATAACACATGTACTATTTTTAGTAATAAATTGACTAAAATGGCACTGTCTAAACAATAAAGCGCACTAAAATGTGTAATTATATTGGATAAGGTTGTTTTCCCAATTCTTTGGCTTAACAATCAAATATTAAATAACATAAAAATACTTTTTTGTAACTAATCATAAGGCTCCAATACTCAAAATGGAATTAAATATCCAAAGTCGCAGAATAATTTTTATACAGATATAAAATAATTTTATTAATAAAGAAGAATTATAAAAAATAACTAATAACGCTCAGGGAAGCGAGTGAAAGCTGCTAATTAGTCATATTTTCGAACCGATTTGTGTCTGCACCAAATATTGATCCAGACGGTTTGATATTTCGGAGAAACTGCATTTTAAAACCGACCAATATTATTATTAAAATAGCAAACGGATAATAAGTCTTAACATTACCATTTAAATGATAACAATAATTAGTGCAAGCGGATTTATACGTCTTGAAAAACGTTCAATATACCCTTATTTATGAGCGTAAAATAGTATATTTCGTTTAAATATGAGATGGTTAGGTAAGTGGAGAAACAGGAGCGGGTCGGCGGAGTCTCACCGGCGGCGTGCGGCGGCGAGGCGGGCGCGTCGTGCTCGTGCTTGGCGGGCGGCGGCTCGAGGCGCGCGCCGCCGCCCGCGCCGCCGCCCGCGCCGCCGCCCGCGCCGCCGCCCGCCTTCAGCTCGCTCGCTTGCTTCACGATCTACGGAGTGAAACACTAACGTATATACACACGAAAAATCTCTTCAACCCTTTATGCTACTATATATTTACGAGTAGCGTTTTGAAAATTAACCTACTTAAAAGACTAGCAAAATAGAAAAATTCTTCGGCTAATCATATAATGATAGCTTTATAGACAAGGAAATGGAAACAAAAGTTCCGCAAGTACTATCTAAAAATTATTGATGCTAATATAAAAATACTATAAAAAAATTATTGATATGCTATACTAAAAAAACCTAAAAATAATTCTTGCTTGTTACATAAAATATTGTTTTATGTACAGCTAACTGAAAATTGTGTAGTAAGTTTGGATTTTAACATACATGGTGTTCAATTTAGCAAATTTTTGCTGTAAAAACTCACCTGATGGAAATCACTTTCCCTCATCATATTAGGCATTTTATTGCGTAGTTGTCCACTATAGCCTGTTGCTAATACATACAGATCTGGTCTTTGTGTTTTTTCCTCTTCTTTAACCTAAAAATATTGTCCATTATAATATGATGTTTCATTAATTATAAGTAAACAGCTATTATATAAAAGTTACCTTTTCAATTTTTCTTTCGATGATTTGTGCCAGTTTTGCCAGGACAGGGAAATGAGGCAATACACGTATAAGCACAATCAAAGAATTGCGAATCTGCACATAGTCGCCAGATTCTAGGCAGACCACCATGGCTTTTGTGATTTTGTAGTGCCATTTATGGCATACGTGCCTGTAAAATAGGGTCATTTATCAAATATATAAAATAATTACATAATTTATATAAACATACAGAAATGTATTTTTTCTGGACTTTGAGAACATTAATTAGAGTAGCGCAATACCTTAAATTAATCATTACTGACTCGTGCTTTAAATTTAGAGACCAACATTCGTACACGACATCTGATAGTGTCGGTGTGGAAGAAAAGCATTACCTATAGTTCTCGTATCCAACGTGGTCGTTGGCCTCCGTGAACTGATTGGAGACGCGGTACTTGGTGACGAAGCCGGGGTAGTGTGCGCACTCGCGGTGGAAGGCGGTGCGGTCGGCGTGCCAGCGCATGGCCGTGCCCAGCACCTTGCACAGGAACGTGCCGTAGCGCGCCGCCTCGCCCTCCGTGCACGACATCACCGAGTATGTTATGTCGCAGAACAGCTGCAAGCAACCGTAATCGGACACGTGCAGAACTAATAATGATGACGCTCCCATACAAATCATACGGAAAAAAAACTGGCTACTGTAACCTGTATTTTGATATATTCCCATTACAACACTTGTTTAAAATTTTAATATTATCGTATACTTTTGGTGACACGCCTATATTCTCGTAATATATAACCTTCTAGAAGGGAAAATTAAACAAGAAGCCGTCGGCTCGTATGGCTCACCCGATCGTAGCAGAGCAGCGTGGAGAAGTTGGGCGTCTTGAGCGCGTGCACGGTGTGCACGAACTGCGCGCAGTAGAGCGCGTCGGCGGCCGTGAAGACGCAGCGCGGGAACAGGCACAGCTGCATGAGGCGCGTGACGGCCTCGTTGCGCGCGGACTTGGCGGCGCGCGCCGGGAACCAGCCGCCGCTCTCGCGCCGCAGCCGCGCCGCCACGCGCGCCACGTGCTCCTCCTGCCGCCGCCGCTCCTCCTGCACACACACACACGCGCGGTAACACATTTCAACCGAAACCCATTTATGCTGCCATATGATATAATACAACACTCATTAATGCGACCCCCCCTGCGAGCCCCACTCTACGCTATATTTTTTAAACTCTGATGCGCTCTTTTAAGTAGGTACACCTCGACATTTGCATAATTTGTTGCCGTGTCAATACAAAAGTTCTATCACAATTTATTTTAGCATTTACGTAACTTCTATCCCCTAATCTAAATTTTTTATCCCCATGATTTCTTCTATATTCTCAACACACAAATATAGAAATTTTAATTTATTTTTATGTATTAGCCATAGGAGACGATATTATTTAGTAAATAAAATATAGTGGCCACATTTTAATAAATGACATCATTAAAAATATTTTCTAAAATGTCATATAATTTATTATATGCATTTACATTTACCTGTAGCTTATCAATGAGGGTGTTAAAACGTTCCTGCTCCTTTTTCCCTTTGCTTCCTTGCGAAGTATCTTTAGCAGCGGTTGTAGCAGCAGTCTTCAAACGATCTATCTCCTTCTCGTAGCTCTCCGCCGGCACACGAAGATCGTACATAGACAACGACCTGTATTATAAACGATATTTGACTTTTAAAAAAGCATAATTGTCCATATAATTATTGAATCCACTTTGTTAAAGGAAAAAACAGTTTAAAGCTAAGTATTGTTAAAATTACTAAATTGATTTAGATATATTACGCTTTTATAGTAAAGTAGAAATTAATTGCATAAACTTCAACATAAAAATTGTGGTGCGTCCGTAAAATATACTGATCTAGAGATTAGAAACTATGCATGTGGTAAATAAACTACATACCAAAATGTCACGTAGAACTCTGGTGAAATATCTTCCCAGACTCTGGCGGGCAACAGCGGCGTTATTGAACTGACGATAGGCTCTAATGCCTCCTGTGATGCCAGTGTATATCGTTCAATGCTTTTCTCCAACGTATCGCTTTTACTATCCGAGCTTTTTCTCAAGTACTCGGCTTTAGCGGCTATCTTCTGTGCCAGTACTGGACGGTGCAAGAAGAAAGCAACATCGGCATCGACATGATAATCACGGAGAAGCTCCTATTAATAAAACAAACACATTAAGTGAACGTCTTTGTATACATTGATATTTGTCATTAAATCTAACTACATTCATTTATTCAAACTAGATTCATATTACACTAACAACTCTTACGATTACAAAACTGTTGCAAATATAATATTTTTCATTAATTGTGTACCTGTAACGAGGGGAGTCTAGCAGCGTACTCGTCTGGCGCGTGTGACGAAGCGAGGAAAGTTCCAAGTTGAACCAAAGCATCTTGACACTGATCAGCCAATCTACCCACAACTTTCAATTGGGACCCTGGCGGTTCACCAGGTGTTGGGACATCTTCAGCGTATTCTAATAAAAAATTAAGGAAAAGTCAACCGTATGTAGTATTAACGAAATTAAAGTGAATTGAAGAGAATATCATACCTTTCCAAACACAGCAATGTCTTTGTTGTGCTGACAAAATACATAGGGCTATGTCTAGATTATTGCCAACAACGGCGTCTTTTAGTCTTGCAGAGGATCGCCTCGTGTTTCGTACTTGAGAAAAATATCCAGCCTGTAAAAAACATCCGCTTTTTACTAATACCCCCTAAAGTATGTATAAATGTAATGAAATTACGGTTGTTTTATATATTTTTTTTCGATAAATAAAAATAAAAAAAAATCTTTCGATAAATGATCTATGGTTATTATCATATTTTTTTACCTCTCCTTTAAGAAGTTCGCCTCCAGCCATAGCCTCTAATTGATCGGGAGTCATTTCCTCCGCTGCCTCTATTCCGGCCATCTTTTGTACAATTTCTTTCAGTATAAGCAAATCTTGACTGCGACAGAACAGGAGAAACGTATTGTTTAAAGCCATTAAAAATATTTTTTTTATTCGTTTTGTGCTCGGGTAAAATTATACGAAATGATAATCCATTGTTTTATTATATCTTATTACATATTATCATATCAAATGTTACATTCTGTTATGTTCTGCACACATGTATGTACATATGTTCGTGTTTATTTGTGTCTACCTACTAGTTTTTCGTGAGATTATTCATAAGAGAGTGGTATTCGTAAATGTATAAAATACCTCTGATGTGCTTTAAGCCGATTGGCGACGAATTGCAGCAGGGCGGTCAACTCGATATTGTGCTTCTTGAAGGCGGCGCCGGCGAAGGCCGCGAGCGCCTGCAGCCAGGGCGGGTGCGCCGCGCCGCCGCCCGCGCCGCCCACCGCGCCGCCCACCGCGCCGCCCACCGCGCCGCCGCGCGCGCCCAGCGCCTCCACCAGGCAGTAGCCCAGCACGTCCAGCGACAGCGACGTTAGGTACTTCAGCGACTCCACCACCGGCCCGATCAGGTTGTCGTACGTTTGGATCTGTGCATTTAACCCCACATTACCACTTAAAGCAACCGCTTATCCGACATTTAAATGTTGCGTTTTTTATAATGAAAACTAACTGATAGTATATTACAGATACTTTTTATTCTAACACATATGTGCATTTATGTTCTGTTAGGTTTCCTCTTGCTATGTATAACAGATAGGCATGGGAATTTTTATTCCATTTGAATTACCTATGACAGGCATATTGAGACCTATGCTAGATGCTCAGAAAAGAGTAAATTGGTTTACTTTCGGAATTTATGTTTTTCAGACCAGAACATCTTAGCAGAGTTATTTATATACTTTTTACACGTTCTATCCAAAGAAAAGAATTATTTACTAATAATTCTCAAAAGTCTATTATCTTATTTGGTAAATTAGTTAATATGTTGGTGTAAATTGAACAACAAATAAAAACTACTAAAATCCTTACTCACTTGAAGAAGCATGTAATCAAAAAGGAAAGCAGGCGCCGCGTGCGATAGCTTCCCAATAAGACGACCCTGTGGTTTGATGTTTTCTTTGGAAACACGTTTCATAATGTGTTTAATTCGTTGCAAGGAGTTTCCACGAACGCGCATTAAAGCTGGTATGCGCTCACTGGATTCGTTCTTCCAACGTGAATATAAGCAGTAACTAAAAAAAAACACCTATTATTGGCGGTGAATATTTTCTAAAGCAATTAACACTATGGAATGTGAAATAAGTTATTACCGGCACTGATAGGGGTACAGCTTGAGCAATGTGTAGACCTCCTCGGCCATACAACAATTGCCCTCCATCAGGGTAAGAGCTGGTAGTATCGCAGTGTCTAATACAGTAAGAGCTTCATGGTATAAAGGATCTTCCTTTAAAGAGCGAGACGTTCTCAGTATGCGAATTATCTAAAATTTAACAAATATAATTACTACTACAAGACTCATACAAAAGCACTCAAAATGTGGTATATAATTGTTTATAAGCCCTCACTTTGTACATCAATATTGGGTCGTAATGTAGTGATGGCCCCAATAATATTAAAGCTGGTATGACAGTCTCACACATATCTTCAAATGTTCTACAAGATGCAGGTGCTAGACTTGATTTTAATGGAGGAACTGGTTTGCCTATAATTTTTGGTGCTACTCGACAGTGGCTGAAAATACATTAACATTTTACTTGAAGAAGATCCATAAAAAAATATTTTAATGATTGAATTCATCTGAAGTGAGCTGCTTTGTCATCAATTGTTTATCCGGTAGAATTATGTTGGCAACAAATCACATGGAGTAAACAGATAAAATAATTGTTATAGAATGTAGAACAATGTTAAATATGGAATAATAATCTAAGGCAGGGCCTTGTTATAAAAAGAAGCACATTTTAAAGGCACACATTTATACATGGAGTGGCATGAAGATGCCATTTCTTTGATGATTACAATTAATGAACAAAGTGCATATTTGAGATAAAGCAAGAAGGGATAATATCAAAACAATTGTATGTAATTTCAAGAAACCATATTGGCATATTAACAGCTTTTGTGGAAATTGTTTGTGAAGTAATATAAATATTTACTAAAATTTATTAATGAATATTTAATACTCTCAAAAATTAGTACAGCTTGTCTTGTAAGTGCAATGATTTTTATGTCTTAGTTACTCCATTTTAAATGTGTAATTTGAAATTTTTTAAGTATATTTCAGTAATTAGATATTTTTATATACTAGACTTGAATACAATGAAAGCAAATCTTAATCTTAATGTGATTTCTATCAAAGGCTTAATTCAATAAATAAAATCAAAACACATATAATCACAGACAAGAATACTTACTTTCTATACAGAGGTTCGACCAAAGCATTGAGCATACTACACAGAGCCAAAGCCGGTCTAGGGGCCATACTAGTAGTTGGCAGACGTGCAGATAAGGCTGCAAATTCATTCCAAGCTGTAACTTTTAGCAATGCCTCACCTAGGACTAACTTCTGGTTGCTCCAGTACTCCTGCACATAAAAATATAAACAGATATTTAACTACAAATTGTATAACATTTTAACTAAAAAAATATTGTTTCTCTAGCAAATAAAATGCTCTCATATAAGCTTCAATTATTATTATATTATGTATGTGCTATTTAATAAATTTCAATTACTACCTGAGGATCAGTTTTTTCTTCAATTAATTCAGTTGGTCCATTAGCTTGTGGTCCCTTGGTAGACACAATGTTTAACTTACGAATATAATCTTGCACTAGTTTCAATTCCTTATCAGCTTCCTTGGCCATTACTGAATCATCAGGACGGAGCTGAAGATAAATATAAATTAAACTTTAAATTTATGATACAAATTTGTTAAATGACATTAAATCCCAAAATTTATTAAATTATTGGCTCACCCAAGGATATATGTCATCTAGGGATATAACTTGGTGTTGTAACAATAAAGCTATGACAGTCATCAAAGGAGGAGGTTCTCTATCATTTTCTATTATGTCCATATTACTAAGTTTAAATCCTAATACTTCTGATATAACCTGAGGATCTCCCATATAATTCTTAATGAGAGATATGAACAATTTATCTAAGTGTGGTCTGGCTTCAAAGGATTCTAAAATGATGTCTAAGACCCTGTTCGGGTCCAAATTAAAGCAACCTGGAAAATAAATCATAGTCATAATTGTTCACATATTCCTCACTTAAAAGCAATTTTAATCAGTTTTATAAATAGCTATAAGTGACCTATAAGTGACTGAATAATTTCAAGCAATGTCTTCCACTCTGTATTTTCTGTTACTTCTTGATTCAATTCAACTATTAACTTAGCATATCCTTCGCTTTCCTCACGAAATAAGTTAAACTTGCGTTGTTTATAGCTGAAATAAAAACTCACATTTACATTTCTTATTTTATTATATACAACCAAGAAAAACCATTTCATTGATATAACTTACTATAACTTTGTTTTAATCTTGATAAATTTAGTATAAAATATCTTGCTTTTTAATGTCCCAACATCCTGCAGGGTGTCTATTTCTAGTCTTTCTTTTAACAATTTATCAGACATGAATGACTCAAGTTCTCTGACCATAGTGCAGAAATTACTCCTTTCTTCATTCTGCACATCTGTACATGTTTCCGCATCTAATACACATAAAACATCTAGTATGATTGATGGTATATCTGCATGTTGGCCCTGAAATAAAATGATGATATGAGTAAATGAAAAGAAACAATTTATGATTATGTGAAATCACTAACAAATTAACAAGCAGTAGTAATAGTTTGCTACTACCTCCAATGAGTATTGGTAAACATGGCAGTATATGTGAAATGGTATAATAACTGCTAATTGTTAATACTAGTTAGTTTTAATCAGCAACTGAACTGCCGGAACAGCACTGTTAGTACTGATAGTCCAGTGAGTCTATATGTGAGTATGAATGCAGTTACTAATACTTGGTCTGTTTGCAATTGATTACAAACATGTTGTTATTACAAGGTCCTGTTCAAACTGAAACACCCACTGTTTTACTAACAATCACTATCAATGTCACTTGTCCATATAGACTTTGAGTTACACCCATATTTATATGAATCAATTACTATTATGGAGATTTAAAGACAGCATAATTACTTGTCATAGGCCAGGTCCATTTTAAAGTGCTTGCATAATACATTGTGAAGGAGTATAGTAATGTTAAATATAAAATTGACCATACTAACATGTGCTAACAGCCAACACACTATCTGCACATATGAATGACATTCCAGTGAATCATCAACATTAATCATAGATACACAAGCTCTATTAATAATAAATAATAATCAAGCCATTTATTATTCCACTTTGGGAATATGAGTCTCCTCTCATATTGAGAGGGTTAGAGCCATAGTCTACCACGCTGGCCAAGTGTGGGATGGGAGACTTCACATATCTTAGAAAATATTTTTTTTTTATATATTCTAAGGTATGCAAGTTTCCCCATGATGTTTTCCTTCACTATTAGTAAGTGATATTTAAATTGAAAACACACTTGTAAAGATTTGTAGACTTGTAAGGATTTGAACCCAGCACCCCCAGAGTGAGAGGCTGAAATCTTAACCACTAGGCTACCTATCACTGCAATTTTATTACATTATATATATTTGAGTAATAAAAAAACCACTTGCAAATACTGTTTTAATATAATAAACTTTCAATTGTGAAAATAAATAATAATAAAATAGGTACCTAAGAGTTAATATATTAAGTGAAAGGGATACATGAGTCCTCTGTGAAATAAAACCAAGTTGGCATTATGTAGTAGTGTATATTGTACAGAACAAAGCAATACTTTATTATGAGTCACTTAATTATCTTCAAAAAAGATAGGATTTTTGGGATGATCTGCAGAGGTACATAGGATCCCTCTGCCAACAGCACAGATTGAACATATAAGATTTGAAAATAAATACATAACTAGCACTTTTTTAAAGTTGCAAGCACACCTGACTCCTCTTGTATTGCGAATGTTTATAAGTATACACACTTACAATAGTCTATTTGGCAAGATTACCGATATGAAAAACAAGTTATATAAAAGACTGATCACATTTATATTAATTGTCATTGGTATTTGCTTTGATACTTACGGAAATTTCACGAAGCACAGATATGATAGCATCTCTCTTTAAGTTCCCCCGCAAGCCACAAAGCAGCAAGTCATATATAATCTGTGATAAGCCAGAAAGCTTTCCAGATTTACTAAACAAAGGACTTTTTGATTCATCTTTAACATATTGCATCACAGACTTAATACTGAAAAACAAAACAAAATTTCAATAAATAATACTATGTTTTAATAGATAAATCACATAATCACAATCAAACATTGTGGTAAGACTAGCTTACCACAATGTTTGATTGTTTCATGAGTGACTAAAGCAGTTGTTGAAAATTCTTTTTTTATAGGTATTTCTTTTGATAGGCAAAGGTTTGCTTAAATATAATGTGTTAGTAAAATGGAGTGTTACTGTACTAATTAATAGTATGAAGTCATCTCCATGAACTAATGTATTCCTATTTTGCTTTATCCAAAACAACAATTACTTGGTCTCCTATTTCTGAACAAAATTCATATATGCATATAATATATTACTAGCTGTGCCCATGACTTCTTAGGGGCTGACCTAACCCAACATTCCAGCCTAAGCTCTACCCTATTTAATATGATAATATGATAATATAATAATATGATACCCTATTTAATATGATGATTGATCATATAGATCTGAGCTCTATTTTTCTTGGTATATATTATGTGATGATTGACATAAATTGACACAACTTCTTTATTTGTTGACCTATCTAAATAAAAAAAACACTATTTTAAGTGATACCCATCACAATATAATCCTAAAAACTGCAATCAAACTGGATAAGCCATTTCTGAGATTAGCATGTACAGACATGCAGTCAAAATGAAAAAGCATTGTTGTGGGTTCTCTTGCATATATACAGCCTCCCATTATGAATTTTTCAATATATTTGCCATATATAGACAGCAATCAGTTACAATTTTATTATATGTATAGATTGGTGATGATGATGTGTTTAGACTAGATGAAAGAATACAGTGAATGACAAAAAAGGCTAATTAATGGAAACCAAAGTAGATAAAGTGAGATATTAACTGCATTGTAAACTTCTATAAGTGGAAACGAATTATTTGGACAAGTAAAGTTAAACATTTGGCTAATTGCAATATTAACTTACGAAATACTGACACGAATAAACCTTTATATTTACAAAACCGCAAATGTCGACAGATAAACGGGCTTTTCAAGAAGGAATATATCCTAGGCAGAATATTTTTTCGAGTCAGTAAATAAGCAGACAAATATTTGCGATAACGTTAAGTAAATATTTATTTTCTTTTACGACATCCACAAATTATTTTAAGTGTGAGTTACAATGTTTTATACATTTAAAATCCGAAGGTTACATATCAACATGTGGTTAATTAGAATAGGTACGGATAGAATTTTATAACAACTTACAAATGATCTCGTCCCGTTTTATCCCATGTTTTACAGTAATCAGATACAAATTTCGTAAACGTCCCCATGTTAAAAAAATTACTGATTATTTTTATAACATTAACACAAGCACAACATACGCTGCAGCCATGATCAAAAGTGTTTTTTATTACGTCACATTTGTCATAGCTAGCCATGGAATCAAGACTTTTGGCACATTTGTGTATACAAATTATTTCGGGTCAAAACAACCAACATTATAATATACTCTATATTAGTATACGCTCAAGAGGACTTTTGAGATACAAGTGAGTAACAAGCCCTTTATTGTTTAAGAGACTATAATTATTGTTGAGACAGTCTGGCCTTACAAACATAATTATTTGCTTGCTATCGTTATTTCAGACAAACGTCAAAATGTCTATTCCTAGAAGTTGGAACTTACCCGTAGTGTACTGTTATATTTAGTTACTTAAATAAATAACTATAACTGGGTCTGCAGGCTATTAGACTATACTTTTTCATAATGCCGACATATGAATTGGCATTAATGGTGCGGGCCATGCCCAAACCTGAACTTAAAACAACATTAAAGCGGGTGTCACATGCAATATTTAACCGAGGGGGTATTATAAAGAATATCGAAAACCTAGGTTTTAGAGCTATGCCGTATAAAACTAGTGCTCATGGCTTGGTACATAAAGAAGCAAACTATTTTATATTTCGAATAGATACGGCTACACGAGTAGTTGCAGATCTAAAAGAGGAGTATAGTAGAGATGTTGATATTGTGCGACAACGTGTATTCAAAATGCCAGAAGACACTGAGTACAACTGTACTTTAGAGGAGGAACTCTTACCGCCAGCCTACCGCGCCGAGGTGCAGAAGATGATGGAAGTTGGAAAAAAGCAAATGAGTCGCTTGACATATAAATTCAAATACAATTCTGGTTTGGATTACTATCCCTTCCAGAGATAATGTTCATAATTTGTAAAGTATATAGTTAGTTGTAAATAAATTAATGATATAGTTATGTTGGTATTGTCTTTTTTCTTGTTGTAACAACAAAAGTAACTATTAGTCATTTAATTTTAAAGTATACTTTGTCTAATTATTTACTTAGTATTAGAAAATAATTTTATTGGTTTTCAGTGCTATAAATCTAAGGGATATACAATGTCACCATAACATAAATATTAATAACCAATTTTTGGACTTAAACCATAAAAATTGTTCCTGACTCATTACTGATTAAAAAAAAAGTAGACTTCTTTGTGACTTAGAAACAATGCTAAATATGATTATTTGTTGATAGAGATTTTTATTTTACTTTATATTCCTGTTAGTGCCTATCTGACTATTGAAGATTAGCAGTCACTTAAGCAAACTTCCCTCAGTCTTTTGTAAGGCTAAGTCATGTTTTATATTAATATATATTTTTATGTTCTAATGTAACACAAATAAGAATAACTATAAATCTCATAAATATTTATTAAATAACAAATTATACTCAATGTAAGAGTAATTAACATTGTATAAACAAACTTAAACCTAAATTAAGCATTGATAATACTTTTTGATGTGAGGATATTAATGATTTCTTCAGTTTTAAAGTTTTGTAATGCTTCTCTCAAATGTGAGATGTTTACATTATTGCTGTAATTTCCTTGTAAAGATAATTTACACCAGTCTATATACCATTGCTCGACTGTAACTGAAACAAAGATAAGAAATACTTTTTTCAATAACAATATTGATTATTGTAATAAGGAATGTAATTACAAACTAAAGTAGATAAAAGTACAATAATTATCAATGATAAATGTCAAATGTGATTTAAGTAACTACATGAACCTTGTAACATACTCCACTACATTGCTCAAGTGTAGATTCATGGAAGTGTAGATTACTGGTCAGTTCCTGTGTCAGATGCCTTTAGCATTTAGATTAAATTTCACAGTTGGGATTGGATAACATGCTCTCCTTAACATGGAAACACTCATGACAATTTGCAACTATTACTAGCCTGTCTAAGTGCTGAATGATCACAGCATCTCTCAACTTCTTGACCTGTTTTATACAGTGTAATTAATTAAACATCTGTTAAAATATATATTTTAATCAATAAACATTGTAAAGAATTAAACTATTAGAAGTAGTTAGCAGTCTCCGAAACAAGCGTGCATGTATGAAGAGACTGATGAATGCGGAACAAGCATGGTAGGTATGCAAGGATAGGGATATTTGGCATTCCATGATCTCTACCTACCCTGTAAGCTACCTGGCGTGAAGATATGTATGTATGTACAAGATATGTATGTAGAATAAAATGTGGCAGTACCTTTAGTTTTTATCACTACATAGTATAAAACAAAGTAGCATTCTCTGTCCCTATGTCCCTTTGCTTAAATCTTTAAAACTACGCAACGGATTTTGATGTGGTTTTTTTAATAGATAGAGTGATTCAAGAGGAAGGT